>JAUKPP010266710.1:0-7500 GCA_032273245.1 Phyllaplysia taylori
CCCCCCCCCCCCCCCCCCCCCCCCCCCCCCCCCCCCCCCCCCGAGGAGTGAACGAAATCAAATCAGAATGTTTTAACATAATCTTTAATCAAATCGAAAGACGAGAGGCATCAGGGTCCAGTTAAAAAACTCTGGCCGTCGAAGATAAGCGTGTAGGATGCGTAATTCTTCCGTGTCTTCAAAGCCTTTATGTGACTCCTTCGATCCAAAAGGTCGATTCTACAATAATTAAACAAGTGTTGATGTACGTCCTCAAGAGAATCTGTATGAAATATTCAAGTGATTTTTTTGTATTAACTGGCGTTATGTGACATTTCATAAAAGGGGTTCTGTACTGAGTTGCCTTTGTGTAATGGCCACCTTCAAACAAACAATGCTAAGCATCCATAGCCGGATTAGCTCGTGTCAGTGACGTAGGTTTTGAAGTCGCTCTGCTCTTCCGGTCTAACTTCTTTTTTCTGCTCGTTGGCAAGACAAACAACGATTGTTTAGCGGACGTTTAATTGGCTTTTTCAGTCAACCTGCTAGAATAGACAGAGTGAATTATCAGGTCTAGTGTAAATAATCGATGAGCTCCAAATCAGGCGCTCGCCGCTAGGTTTGTCTTCACCGTCCCAAGTTAAGGAAGTGCTACATCTTCAAAGCAGGATAACACACGCTACTGCCCCTAATTATGGACGACGAAGTTGATTTGGACGCAAACGTTGGTTCTTTTCGAAGGAGGATCAGTGCAAAAACGTTTTTACTGTTCTGACAGGAACAATTTATTTGTTTTCAGTTGGTTATTTATAGAGGCACTTGATTAACAAAAACAATTCTATATTTGTTTTTTCCTTTTGATAACTTTTGTGCGATCTTTGAGCTTTTGCAGTGTGATTACACCTATTTTTGTCGCTGTACATTTTGACTGCGACTTTCTCGGCACTTTTGGTCTTAAAGGTTGACGAAGGAGTATTTGCTGGTTTATTTTTTTAGCATTTGGAGTCTCAAGATCTCAATATATAATAAGAAAAATGCCGGCATAGGAGAATAATGTCTAGTACAAAGTGAGGTTCAGTTATAGTATTACAATTCTCTTATTATGAACTACGATATACTGATGCCAGTTTGAGTGTCATTCATAACAGTGGCCTAATGCTAGAGATTTGCTCTAGGATTCCAATTCACGGATATCCGTGTTTTACTGTTACTATGCGGGATGAAACTGAAGGAGAAAAAGCAACCATCAGACTGTCCGCAAAATAAAGTGCTTCACTGAAATAAAAAATAATGAATCTATAACAAAGGAGAAGGCCGCGGCAATTTGTGTGACTTGTGTTTTTTAGAAATGGGCATGAGATTGGACAATTATGGGCCAACAATCAAGGTGCAGCGTTCCATTCGGAGCAAAACAAAACATTAGACTGCCTAAAAGAAATCGAATCATAATTGAAATCGTTCTGGTCTGATGCACAGCATGACACAATAGAGCACAATCATAACGATGACAGCATGACAGCCAATAACCATTGCTTGTGTGGCTCTACATGCACCAGACACCGGGGCCCGACATCGTTTTGCACTCGTCATAAATAGGAGTTTCGACACGAATAGAAACTTTGCCGTAGAAGATACGAACACACGTTGAATTAGTAATTTCCTGAATGCCCTTTTAAACATTGTCTATTTGTCGGCTTCTATCGAGCTTTTATGGATAGCTGTAATACATGTATTTTCCATTTCAAAGTAAAGTCTCCTGGAGCATGAGTATTCCCTGGGGATGATGAGCTTAACACGTGAGTCTTAGACAGGTCAATTTATAATAAATGCAACCGTAGTTCCGATGACATGATCAGAAATTCGACAAAATTGGGGGAAGGAACGTTGTAAAAAGAATTAATCAGATTGACATCATTTCATTCTTTGTCTATGCAGGATTCTAGGAGTCTTGACCTTCAGAAGGACCAGTTGAACATGGGCAAGCGAAAAACAAAGCTTTTTCAACACACACGTCCACCCCCCCCCCCCCCCCACACACACACAAATGCACAAAGGAAAAACGACCTCTTCACTGTTGAGGAACGATGACTTGTCCTACTGAAATCCTTACTTCGCTGACGGAAAGAAAATTATATCCGCAAAATTTCAAAAACTACTTGTCTTGGCGGAATGCTTGACACTTTACCAGAAAACACGTCTAAGGAAATCTAATTAGCCAATTGAACTAAAGAAAGGAAACACTTTCTGGACTAAGGTGTTAGAGCTACCCCTTCCACCCCTCCACCCAGTTCTACGAGTTGCTTCATCTTGGTTGTCTTGTGTAGAAAAGTGGGTTCCTTAATTATGGCTCTTGTCGACGGTCCAAGCACCTCTTCTCACCGCTCTGCACCGCTATGTACAGCTCCGCTCCTCATTACTGCGTAAAGACGAGGACGAAAGCGTCAAACACAACATCTCTTTGGTGTCTGTGTTCACAATCTTCGCTTTTCCCTCTTCTAAAATTCTAACGTTTCCGTGTAAATTGTTCACTGTGTGGTGCAGTAAGGAGAGGCGCGTGAGCTGTGGACTACAGCCTTTCGAGTGCAAGAACCCACAGTGGTTGAGCGAGTCCATTCCATAGAGTCCATGACGATTTTGACATTTGAAATGAAAATGTTTTTGATAAAATAGAATCTGAGTTTTAACTTACTTTACCCCTGCAAGACGATGATAAAGATTATATTTTATTACATGATGTGCAGTATACTGACTTTTCTTTATTTTTTGCAATACTCGCATATCGCATTCAACATCCCATGGTACGAGACATTTTAAAGATAATGTGAATCAGATATCACTGAGTTTACATAATCTTATAGAAGTATTAAAGTATAATTTGGGCTCTGATACTGTCTACAAAAGTTGCCGGTTGATGGAGACCTCACACATACCCAGTGGGCTACTAGTGGGTCCTGGCAGGCAACATCTGACGGGGACAATCCAACATAAAGGTGATCATATTCGAGACAGCGCACCTAAAAGAGCCAACTTCTCATAGAAACAAACCAGTCTAGACAGACTGACAGGGCGGTCTTTGTGCACGGTATTGTCCAGATTGTAGGGGCGTCTTAGTCTAGTTGCATAATGTATCGCTGGTCTGGTTCTCTAAATGCGTAACTCAGAAACTTGGAAGAAAAAATGTATTAAGCATGATATTGTCCAGATTACAGGGACGTCTTTTTCCGGTCACTCAGTCGCGACTGTTTTGCTCAATGTATGGACCTTGCGGTTCGCCGAAAGCGTAAGTGAACAATTTTGAAAAAAATCCGACCAATTAAATCAATGTCCTAATCTTACAACTCTTCATAATCGAATTAAAAAAAAATCACATGATGCGGATGTTTGGAGGGCTCTCTGGCGTGATCTTCTCTTTTTGCTTCTTTTCTTGCATTTTTGTTGTCCCAATTTACTTCTTGGCTGAAAAGACCTGAAATGATTACAGTGCCGTAAAACATCAATCAAGCAATCAGGAAACCAACCCAAACAGGAAACGCAAAAATGCTTACTTGATCTGATCAAATGTGTCTAGTGGAAGGAGGTTTTTGTAATCACAGTTTTATCAGCGTAACTCTTTTTTGTACCGTTTTCTAACTTTTACAAAGCCAAAATATGACTTCAACCCTCTGGCTGCAAAGTGTATTTCTGTTTGAATGGAAGTAAAACTCCCACAGAGTATGTCCAGGGATCTACGTGGATTCAACAGAGGTGATATGTGTAGATATGAATAATAGTATACGAAGAAGTAGGCTAGATCACACACATGCTCAATATGTTCTGGTTGAGTGTGATATGTGATCTACTTCTTCGTATAAAGTGTATTTCCACACATTCATCCTACAAAACAATTGGGGATTTAAAAAAAAAAGACTAATTAAGACGGCAATTTGCCTCATGTTCTGGTAAATTCTTTGATAAAAGAGACTTGTACGTTTGGAGGATGACAACGCCAAAACACAATGAAGTGTTGTTTCCTCCCCATAAATCTGTTTATGAGCCAATTTTCCAGCTAATGAGCATTAAAAAAATCTCATCAGCATAGCCTCGCGCTGCCTGTTGTTTGTCAGACTTCTAAGATCAATATCTGAACAGTGTTATGCAAGATTTGTTTTTAATTTGAACAGATCACGGGAGATATGATATTTATGTCAGAACGTCATAAATATTCATGGTTTTGTTGATCTTGATAAATCCATCTCATTCCCATTTTTGAATGATTGGCGATAATTGCAGACAAAAAACGAGGGCGGTTGGCGGGAGCTCTGGTCTTAAACGTATCGGGTTTTGTTTTGTTTTTAAAGGTTTGAGAAGTTAATCAGAGGGCACTCGTGGTCTAGAGGTTAGTGGTGTCTGCCTCTCATGCCAATGGTTATGGGTTCGATCCGGGGACGGCGCCGGCATGTTATCACAAATACATTTATTCTTTTTCTTCTTCCTCTTCTTCTTCTTTATCTATGCATTGTCTACTCTTTCAATCAATTTTCTGACTCTTTCTCTCACTTTCTCCTCTGTCTCTTTCACATCCCTGCTACTCTTGTCGCTTGCCTTGCTTCTCTTCTTTTCTTCCTTGTCACTCCATCTCTTTCAAACACACCCCTGATCTTAGGGTAGGTAAGATTAAAACGCTAAGTCTTCTCGAATAAGGACGAAAAACGTCGAAGGCCCCGTGTGTACGTTGCGCACGTTATGGAAAATCGGAAAAAGTAGGCCTATTAGGCCGCTACCCAGGCAAAATTAAAAATTAATCCCTACCCAAAAACACTTTGGAATGGTTCTGCGCGCCGAAATGACCTTGTAGAGTTTATGGAGCCCTAAAACCCTAACCAACCAACCAACCAAACAAAAGTTAATCATACACAAGGAACATGAAAAGATGCAAGGAAAGAGGTTTACTGGTTCCGGTTGTAGGATATAAGCCTACATGTGTAATGAGTCTCTCTCTTTCTCTCTCTTTCACTCTCTTTTTACTAGTTCTGTCTTTCATTCATTTCCTCTCCATTACCCATTACCCTTTTCTCTCTAACTTCTCTCAACCAGTGTCTTTGATGTAATGACTAGGCTCTTTTTATCTGTCACGCGGGAGACCCCCCCCCCCTCTCTCTCTCTATTTCACACACACTCTCGTTCACACAAACACGCACAACAACCACACGAATTCACTTTTCCTGCAGTCCGTTGCGAACGTATTCTCCCTCCATCTCTCTCTCTCTCTCTCTCTCTCTCTCTCTCTCTCTCTCTCTCTCTCTCTCTCTCTGTCTGTCGCTTCCTGCCCCTCTTTCACGTAAAACATTCATCTTCTCTCTCCCTCTCTCTAGCTCTCCCTAATAAAGACATTAAGACAAGATGTGTCATATAATCTAACCCATTCACACTCTCGTCTCCCTCCCCTCCCCCTTCTCCCTCACCCACAACCCCAAACATCAAATCCCACGAAGGGTTCTCGTGACAAACGCTATATTTCAATTTTCGTTGAACTGGGGTAATTTGCACAGATTTGCTTCGGCGCACGATCTATTTTGTAAGAGAAAAATGTCTAATATATATATATATATATATATATATATATATATATATAGCTGGCATTATTATGGGTTCTCAGATATACCATCTTATGTAAAAAGGTAAATGCATAAACCTGTAATATACCATTCTCGTGTAAAAAACAACAACAAACTCATATCAAGCACATATTTACACCACCTCGTGTGAAAACCACACACACAAACATATATACCATCTCATGCAAAATCTAAAACACAAACACATTTAACCTCACGCAAAAACCAAAACACAAACACACATTATACCATCTCATGCAAAAACGAAACGACAAACACATATCATACCAACTCAAGCAAAAGCCAAACACAATTAGATTCCCAGTGTCCCAAGTTTTCTCAACACCTCACCAACACCCCATCTACTCCTTCATGGGTGATTAACACACCCCAGCACCAGGAAGACAAATTCTCCCTCCAACCTAGACCCGTGTAAGCCGAAGGAAAAAAACCCTTAACAAAGGGCTTTTTTCCCAGAGATGGTCGGGCTTATCGAATTACTTCCACACTAGATGTCCCTCGTGTCATTATTGGCATTAAAGCATTCCCCTGGCTCCCGGCTTTACGATGGATTCGCGGTCAAGGTCATAGGACGATGAAAGAGCTCGGAGGTTTTCAGAAGAATTCGGTTGTCAGCGGAAGTGGCGGTAAGTGACGGCAGTGATTATTTTCTATCATTTCTCTATCCACTCTTTCTCTCACTTTCTTTCCTCCACAAATCCAGAGATGACTCTTCCAGGTCACTTGAGTATCGATACCACTTGCCACGGTCTTAGTCAGATCTATGAAATCCACTAAAGATATGCGGACCATGTTTGTGTACATTTCTATCTGTGCTACGAACTCTGGCAAAGGGTAAATCGGGAAAAACAAACTCTCCCGTCTTCCTATTATCGATGTCAATGATTAATGTATCGTATCTTATGAAAGACTTTGTTTAGCTTGATTTTTTACGCCCTATGTAACACTGTTTTTTCAACCCTGCTTCTCAGGGTCGACCCTGATCGACAGGGACAAAACACAAGAAGAAAGACAACAAGCAAACCAACCCAACAATCAAACAACAACAACAGCAACGACGAAAACAAC
Organism: Phyllaplysia taylori; assembly: GCA_032273245.1. NCBI lineage: Eukaryota > Metazoa > Mollusca > Gastropoda > Aplysiida > Aplysiidae > Phyllaplysia > Phyllaplysia taylori. The sequence continues at coordinate 6,663 of JAUKPP010266710.1, forward strand.
AACAGCACACACAAACCCTATCCAACACTCCCTCCCCCTAAAAACCCAACCCCAAAACAAAAAAACAAACATACAAAAAAAATAAAACCAACAGGAATCCCAAACTAATATTGCAATGGAGAAGCTTATCAGGTTCAACCACTGATGATCCTTTCATAAATAATTATGTGATTTGAGAGGGGAAATTGTCTAGGGATCGGGAAAAATGACAATGGGAGGCTGCACGGGAAGCAAATTACAATACATTATGATCTATGTCGAGCCGACACTGCTTTGTTCTGTGTCAGGACAATGACATTCGGTATGGAGATGTTATATTGATTTCGTGAATACTAACATTTTGGAGTGTTCATGACTACGAAAAACTATTCTGTCTGCATTAGTTTTCATGACTAAGAAAGAATATTCTATCTGCATTATAGTTTTCATGAAAGAAAAAGAATATCTATCTGCGTTTCTTTTCGTCCTTTTAGTAGCGAAAGTTGCAATACTCAATCAGAATGCAGATGTTTTTAGACATATTTCATGGTGTTTTAATGGGAAAATGGTAGAGTTTATATGTGTGTCTATAATTTTCTCATTAAACCACAGTGAAACATGTCTAAAATATCTGTATTTTTTCATCCTCGCTTTTTTTTTCGTACTTTAGAGATAAAGGACTAGTCCAAAGTTTTGCTTTTGCTAATGACAACAGATAAAGAAATAATCCTTAGCTTTTCTCTGGAAACACTGTGATCATATCAACACCCAGCCCCCCCCCCCCCCTCCACTTCCTTGAGAGCAGGAGAAAGGCATGGGCTAGACGCGTACTTGCTGCCCTCGAATGGTGAAAGATCCC
>JAUKPP010266721.1:0-11488 GCA_032273245.1 Phyllaplysia taylori
TAGGAATAAGCCAAAAATTCAGTGAGATATTGGTGATTTTGTAGACATACCACAAACTGAGAGTTTACTCCCCGGCAGTGAAGGGGTTAATGTAAGGACTTGATTAGATAGTTGGATCCAAGGCAAAGAGCTTATCTATTGTATTACAAGTGCCATTCTTTTCATAAATGCCGGTGAACTCTTGTCTTTTGTATGCAAGGTGAAGGGCGCAACCATGACATCATAAGCTCTAGCCACCTCTTAATTTTGGAAGGGCGAAGAGGCAGAAGAGGGGAGGAGGGACGAGGAAGGGGGTGAGGGCAGAGAGGGAGGGATGGAGTTTGGTTTGGTTTGGTTACCAGTTTCACGTCCCTTGCAACACTGTAAGGTCATTTAAGAGACGGGCTACTTCGACCCTGCCTATCAGGCAAAACGTCCCGGCAGAAAAAACCCAGATTGTCCGCGACCGGGAATCAATCTAGGGTCTTCCCGCATGATAGGCGAAGAGCCTAACCATTACACCACAGCGCCGGTGAGGGAGGGGGAAACAAACCACTTTGTGCACAAACCTTGTTTCCTCTGAACTTGGGTGGCAACTGGAAGAACAGACTCTCCTGCTCTCTCTGGATGCCTTCAAAGTTGTCGAAGGAGATCTCGTTACGGACTGCGTTCATGGAGAAACCATCCGAGATGGTACGAGACAAGCGGCGATTGGTCAGGGCAAAGTTATGAGATCCGTCAGAGTTGAACATGGGGACAACCTGGGGGAAACAAAAGTGAATTGTTAAAAAGTGTTTCAACGTTTTATGTTTATTAGAGTATGTCTAGATGCAATGTAATTCGTTGAGGTTGGTAATGTTTATTGCTGTTTGTACATGCAAATCTGCCCATGGAGGTGTGGGGCCCCCCACCAAGGGAAGCAAAGAATGGCATCTTCTGCCTTGATGCATAGCATGATACCGTACAAGGCGGCGAAATGCATCACAACTGAAGCCACTCTTCTCAGTTTAAACTATAAGAGTACCCATAAAAAACGGAACATGGTTTCCTGTATGGAGTGGGGACCCTGCAGTGCCCTTGTGGAAACACAAGCTACTGCGGATAAATAGGCCATGTACGTAAAATTCAGTCATTGTGACTTACCCCTGAGTTCTAGCACGGGATCGCAGAAGAAGAAGAAGAAGTACATGCAAATCCATATGAGTTAAAACCTCTGTTAACACTTCGTGGTCACTCGGCGCATACATGCACAGACTCAAATTTGTCCACTCAGTTACTCGGCGCATATGTGTGTCATGGCTGGCTGTGTGTAATCGGTAGGGTTCTTTCTTCTTCTGGCTGTGTGACCAGAAAGTGTTAATCCCTTCCCGACTCAGTACAGCAGCATCTCTGTTGAAGGGTCACTTTTATCTTTGTCTCCATGACGAATTTGATTTAAGGCAATCAATTAGAAATATCATATCAATAGATGAATATCCTGTTAATCATTTGGCTGTTAAATGGATAGATAGTATAAAGAAATGATTGTTTAAAAATTAGCATTAAGGCCGCTGTGGCAAATTTTGTGAATTATTTCACCTAAGTTACTACACCAGGGCAACATTAAAATTATGTGACATACACATGGTTCTGTCTCGGAGACAATGGCTGAAACCATCATGTCCAAGTGTTATATCGATAGTGGCAGTAAATTGCTCAGTGACTGCATTGTACTAAGCAGTCACCAGGTCCGGAGAGGTCTTGAGACTGCATTGCACCTTTGCAGTAACAAGGGGCCAATTTTAAGGCTCTCCACTTCCGGGGTACAGAACTAGACTGCCATAACTCTGTAGGTTTTTTAGACTACTTGAAGGGTGAAAAACCCATATAAGTCCCCGATCAACAACAACAACAACAATTAGCATGTGCGGGATTGTTGCTGCGCACCCATGTCTAGTGGTTGTGAACTCTTATAGAGCTTGCTAAGCAGTGATGGGTGTTGCTACCATTGGTATGGATGATCACTATAGTGTGTCCTTGAACAAGTCACATCAACTCTAGTTCACTTGGGCACTGAACAGCTTTAGTTGGACCAGCAATGTGGACAGGTGACATTTTTCTGTGTACTTTTTCATATTCGTTGTTTGCATTGCTCCGCTTGTTTGATTCATACATCAGCCCCTAATTGTGATATGAATTTCATTACTGTAATCAATAAAGTCATGATTGTATTATTACTATTTTTCTTTCCAAAAGGCTAAAACAGCCAAAAAAGGCTGGTGCGTCTATAAGTAACTAATTAAAATCTAACTATTTTTTTTACATATATGATTGCTGACCAAGCCTGGTGGCTCACCTCATCTCTGTAGTAGTTGGAGCTGCTACACTGGTCAGTGATGCCCATGCAGAAACACTTGAGACATCCCTGCTCGTTCTCCTTGCTCAGGTAGAAGTAACCCTCTTGGCAGGTGCTGCATCGCAGGCCTTGTACGTAGCTCTGGGGATACGAGGATTGAACACAAGGCAATCAAGTTCTAGTCCTTTTTCATGAGATAAAGTAGCGAAGATAAAATGAGATAAAGTAATTTTATAGGACTAACTTTGCTGGTCCCCGACTGCTGGACACTTGTCCTTTTTCAGCAGTCAATAATTTTATAGGACAGAAAAGAGTAAACTCAATTACCTGTGCTTGGGTTTAGTGGGTCAAGAAAAGGCCCGAACTTGGATACAGCGGGATCCAGTAGACAAAAATAAAATATAATCTGACTACTGTGGGCAGGCATCAAAAGCACTATATACAGCTACCATTGAGGTCATAGCAAAATCGCTGCTCTGCGGGTAACCCCAACTCTCTGCCTCGCTTTCTTGATTTTAAAATTGTTGACTACCGTATTTTTCTGACTGAAAAAACGGCGTCTTCCTCTGCACATGAGGTAATCATGTGGATTTTTAGACATTTTTCGGCAATTCCCCTTTGCATTCCTATAGCACGAAATCGTCTAAAGCAGGATTTTTGTTCTGGAACTAAAAGTCGTGCTATAGCCATGCTCTACTGTATTAGCTTTTTTTTGTTTGTTTTTTTAATTCCTTGCGCCAATTCCTATTCTAAGGATCCCAGTTGGTTAATACTGAATTCTTTTGAGAGTATGACAATAGATAGCTGTAGATTGCTACTGTTGTAGTTGATTGGAGTGAAAAAAGATGAGAAGCAGTGTAGACACGAAAGCTTACCTTGCACTGGCACTGTTGAGTCTCAGGGTCACAGACTGCATTGGGCAGAGTTCCCCTGTCGTCACAGTCGCAGGTCACAACATCTAAGAGAAAACGCAGTGCAAAAGAGCGCATTTTATGATTTGACCACACCACATAACTTGCAGAAATTAATTAGAATTTAATAGAAGATGAGAAAATTAATAAAAATAGACGGAGGCTTTGTGAATCACTACCAACTCAAACATAATTGATTGTAAAGCGCATAGAGCCTGCTTTCAAGCGGGGATATGTGCTATATAAATGCAGTCATTATTATTACTATAACATACAATTTTCTGTTTCGAATTAAAGAGTTGTTTTTCTATTTCTATAACTCAGAATTTGCAGTTATGTTGAAAAAGGAAGCATTGCCACTGATGAAATTTTTATGTCTAGGTCTTTTTTTCTCAAAGTTGTTTTTGAAGAAAAACTGTTACCACCTTCATTTTCAACCTTGAAAAAATAATTCATTCTTGTAACAAGGTTTACTGGAAGTGAAAATGCTGACTTTCTAAGAAGCTTCCAATTTTGGAAAACCTCTGAGCAGGGTCGGCCGGTTGATCTTTAGTTACACATCCCTTGTAACATTGTAAGTCATTTAAGAGGCCAGACCTTCATATTTTTTATCCATCATGAACCTTCCAGGATTCAAACCTGACCCCCCACATTTATAGGCAGGTTCTGTACCACATTACCATAAATGCCCCCCCCCCCCCCCCAACCCATCCACCCTTTCTTCACACAAGAGTATTTTGTTGGGAAAAAGAAAGAACCAAGTGTAAGTGACTCACCAACAAGTTTGCAGAAGTCTCCTGGACGGCTGGGGTTGCCACGGTAACCTTCAGCACATCTGTGAATCACACAAAGGAAAAGATTGGTCACTGAAACTTCCCCCCACTAAACTGCTTCTATCAGCACTTTTGAGTTTGACCCATTAAAATAAGTATAAAAATTTCAATTACTAAGCTTCTGAGACCTATTTGAGAAAGCAGGGAGGCCCTGATAAGACTCATAAATAATGTTCAAAATACTTTTAGTATTTGGAATGATGATGATAATAGTTATTGATCTCCAAAGAGATGAGTAAGTTGACGTGGTCATGCGCACATAATGCTCAACTCACAAATGTCTTCTTTCCGTCAGAGTAAAACAAGGGAGACAAGAACTTGGTCCTGAAAACCAGTGGTGATTTGGGGTGAATCTTGGCAAAGGTGTGAAATGCTCCGTGACAACAGTGCATTATAAGCGTGGCAACAATCAAGTGCAGCTTCCCATTTACACTGCTTTTCTTGGCTGCTCTTCGATTGCGCCTTGAGCACTGTTGACATGGATTACGTCCCGAGGACGCTTGGTAAGCTTCGATGCTTATCTCATAAACCTTATATAATCTCTGATCTTAGTGAACATTCATTTGCACACTTACTGTGGTCATCAGCTCAAAATAATCATTGCGATAAGAGTTGTCGTATAGTTGTGTATGGTTATTATATTTCATCAAATCCAGGCTTATATGTCTAGAGAATTGCAATGCTAGTTTGGTTTGGTTACCACTGTTACATCTTCTGCAACATTGTAAGGTCATTTAAGAGGTGGGCTACATCAACCCTTCCTGTCAGGGCCAACCCGGGCTGAGACGGAAAATACCCCAGCAGAAAAAACCCGCAGCTCGTTTGCAACGGGATCAAAATCGGGTCTTCTGCATGTCAGGCGAAGAGTCAACTATTACACCACAGCGCTGGTTGCAATGCTACGTCCTCACCTCTCACAACGACGTCCGACGTATCCGGTGGGGCAGGACAGACAGGTCACTTGACCATCAGAGGCCAGCTCACATTCCTGGCTGAACCTAGAGGTGGAGCAAAAATGAACAATATATTCTTGTTGTCTCAAATTGTCTGACGTAGCTTGCAAATGGCAACCCTCAAGGAAACTTAAGCTTGCTTGAGTGTTTAAGTAAAATCCAAAACAAGAAGAGGCTAAATCAGCTGAGGCTGGCACCTCTATAAATAACCCTCTCCTTACTACTACTGCCCCAAATTGTGAAACTGAAACAAAAATTTGTGTCTGAGACTTCTTTTGAAAATTAGCTATTTTTTTTTTTATTCCATCATCGAAGTCTGTGCCATTCTACAAGAGCAAAGCATAAAAAGAATAAAAATCAAACAGTTAAAAGAAAGCCCTTAAATTACATTGAATAAAGTTCATATGTAGAAGAGCCATCTCTCAATTTATAATTTTCAAGCCTAGGCCTACACATGTCACGATACCCAGATTTAGAGATAAAAGTGTTCTGGGCTTACTGCAAAAATAGGCTAAAACAGCCAAAGATGCTGGCGCCTCTATAAACAACTAACTTTTAGCTTACTACAAAGTTTCATTACATCAGCAATATTACTTCCATATTCATGTTTTGTTATTTTTATGCTGCTTTTTTTTCACATTGCAAATTGTACCACCAAAATTTCCTGTCTTAGATGAATAAAGTCATAGAGATATAGTAATAGAGGCACAACAGGACTCAAAAAGCATGTCGCGTCAAGTGCCCTTCTATCAGACCCCGTCGGCGCAAGCCTCGTCTGCTCCGCTGCTGGAGCACTCCATTTCTTATATGAAGGGTAGGGCTTTCAAGATCGATGAAACGGTCTTTTCATGAATAAAAAAAAAAGTCCCAACATCAAAATGTGCTGTCAACAGAGGGAAACAATCGTAGCTTTGGTAAAAAAAAAAATTCAGTAACTTATGAAACCGCAATAATGAGTTTTAAAGAGCGCAGTTCGTCTCGAACGAATATTTCCCTCTGTAAGAGCTCGGTGTTTCTGCCCATTGACACTCTCGTTCCACCCCTTACCTACCACGCGCGCAGACGTGGCGGGGTGATAGGAACGAAGAGAAAAGTATGGTGCCGCCATTTTGAGCTAGCGGTCCATCAGTATAATAGGTCAATGATAAAAGTATATCTTTCTTTTCTTTTATTTAACACCCAACCTGTCTGGCCCCACAACAAAGCACTCACTGGTTGGGTGACTCGGTCAGAGGACAAGGGCACTTCTGACAGTCGTTGACGGAGCCACGAGAGGCATCACCGTAGTAACCACGGCTACAGCGCTCACAGTTGTCTCCCTCAGTGTTGTGGCGACAGTTCTGGTAGGGAAAATATATATAACTTTAAGAACAGCACAAAAGTAATTGCTTCATCAATATCATAAAAGCAACGATGAAGATCATGTTGTGTATTGACACAACAGTTGCACCTTATGAAATTCGTTGCCTATCACACAAAAAGGTATATTCCATATTTTTGACGTTTTTGAGCTCAGATCTATGTTCACACGAAACGGCGTATCACTAGCTTTAAAAATAAGAGTACTAGCATAAAAAGTAACAAGGGAAGAGGATGACGCAACCACGGTCTAAAAGTCTTGTTCTGCTAAAAAAGTAAGAAAACAGGGATACACCATTTCGTGTGATAGGTGACGAATTGCAAAAGGCAAGCAATATTTAAAAAACAACAACCAAACACATAAGCCATAATGTTTTAAGATAAAAGTTACCCACGTGACAAAAATCTCAAGAAAAAACCCCTGCATTTTCAAACCATGTACTTCTTTCCAGTGCTCTTTCTGACATCTTTGTACCCTCTGACAATTAAAGCCTTCAAATTCGACCCTTACACAGTACAATAAATTTCTTTAAAGGGACAAATACAACCCTGTTTTCTTACTTTCCTTTATCCGCCCGCCCCCCTCCGAATTCGACCCTTACACAATAAATTTCTTTAAAGGGACAAATAAAATCCTATTTTCTTACTTTCCTTTATCCGCCCACCCCCTTCCCAATTCGACCCTTACACAATAAATTTCTTCAAAGGGACAAATACAATCCTATCTTCTTACTTTCCTTTATCCCCCCCCCCCCCTTCCCCCTCCCCAGAGATGTACTCACCCTGCACACACCAGTCTCGGGGTCGCAGTCGTCAGAGTGTCCGTTGCACTGGCAGCGCTCGCACAGACCAAGGTAAAGGCCACCTCGGGTCCTGGTGAAGCCTGGGGCACAGTCCTAGGGAGATCAACAATGAAATAAATATTATGGGAGGATTCCGAAAAATTCCTGCAGGCAAAACCCCCACCAACCCATGGCATAAATTATAAATAGACGAACCTAAAAATAAGACACCCAGAGTGCCCCCGAAAAACCTAAAAATAAAACACCCAGAGCACCCACAAAACAAATAATATTATTAATATAGTTTATACCTATTGTTAACTTACAATACAATTACTTATACTATGCTGACATGTACATGTATGTATACATTTCCATAATGTCTTTGTTGTACAACTGCTTATGTATGCGTTACAATGTAAAAAATAAATAATAAAAAAATATATATATAGATTATTATGGGAGATATGCCTAATTGTTTTTTCTTAACTCTCTAGGGCTTTATCAGCAACTGCGAGACTGATTCAAAACATGAGATAATTTCCCATATGATATAAAGGGCAAAACCTGCTACAATGAACTGGTTCATGCTGCATCTATCTGGGTTATAGTTTGTTATGTTTGTTTGTTTGGTTAGGGTTTTAGGGCTCCATAAACTCTATAAGGTCATTTTGGCGCCCAATAGTTTGTTATGGTAGACAAATAAATAAATAATACTTATATATTCGACCCCATGGGAAAATTCTCTTTACAACAGCATGCATTCATGTACACACAAATAATAATTTCTGTGACAATACTGACATTGAATGTACATAGTACATACAAACTCATGACAACTTCATGGACATTCACGCACTACATTCATTCACAAACTGCTGCTGGTCGCCGCTGTGCAGCGCCACGAGTGAGCTGAGGTTAACATGTCTTGCTCAAGGACACACCAAAGTGGCTACCAATTCTGTTTGTGCCAATACTTAGCATTGCTTGACAATTCTTTTGAGCCAGATTTACTATCCACTCAACCACTGGGCCCTAACAAAAAAGATATATTTGAATGGAAGTGAAACTCCAACAGAGAGTTTATGTCCAACGAGAAAGATATGTTTGAATGGAAGAGAAACTCCAACAGAGAGTTTATGTCCAGGGATCCACGTGGATTCAACAGAGGTAATATGTGTAGATATAAATAATATACGAAGAAGTAGATCACACATCACACTCAACCAGGACATATGATCTACTCCTTCAAACGAGAAAGAACACGCAAACCAACCTCGCAAGACAAGCCGCGGTATCCCTCGGGACACGCGCACTGCTCCACAGGGTAAGCTCGCTCCTGGCCGGTACGTCTGTTCTCAGCAATGTCAAGGGAAATGCCGCTGATGCTGTGTATGGAAATAATATAATGATGTCATAATAGCAGTCACCATAAGAGTACAAAGTATTAACTATAGTGATAATAATAATTATAATAATAATAATAATGATGATGTCAGATATAACTATAGAGATAAATGATAGTGTTGCAATAAAGCTGATTGACCGCTAAATAGTCTTTTGCATTTATTTTCAAAATAGTTACACTGTGCATAGTAGGCTTCATAGTCATTTACTCTTATAGCAGTAGTAAGGAGTGAGTTATCTATAGAGGTCCCAGCCTCTGCTGTTTTAGCCTTTTCTTGCTTCGTTTTTTACTTATGCACTCAAGCAGGCTTAAGTATCCCTGAGGGTTGCCCTCTCTGTACTCTCGAACCAAGCATATTTTCAAAATACAACATTAAAAAGTAAGCATACATTTTCCGTGCTAAAAAAATTATTTAGATTTGGTCTGGCTTGGTTTGATTTTGGCTTAATGTCTCTTGCAACACTGTCAGGTCATTTAGAGATTGTCTCCTTTGACCCTGCCTGTCAGGTCCAACCAGGAAGGCAAGGAGACTAACTGCTACACCACAGATGTTGGTAAGAATGGTATACAGTCGAACTTGTCTAAGACGACCACCCAATATCGAGAAAAAAATCGGTCGTTTTAGACAGGTGGTCGTCTGGGAGAGGAATAATTCAAAGAAGAAATATAATTTGGGGGTGTATGGAATGTGGTCGCTTCAGCAGATGGTCGTTTTGAACAGGTGGTCGCTTAAGCAGGTTCAACTGTTTTTCTTACAAGATGTACACAAAGTTATAGAATAAAGAATACGTATATCGATATCTCAAATGAGCACTACGTTAGGCAAAAACTGTCGAGGCACAACATAGAAGTCACTTACGCGGTCTCGTCCACCTCATTAGCATAAGAAGCGCGGATCAAGATGAAGTCAAGGTCGGCCAGAGCCATGAGCAGGTGCTCTCTGGTGGCGTTTTCTCCATCCATCCTTCTCCACTGACTCTGTAAACGTGAAACAAATCATACAAAATTTATTGAGAGAAAAAACTTGCTGTAAAGATAAAAATATACCAGATAAAAATGTATTGAGAGAAAAAACAAAGGTATAAAAGACAAAGGAACTAAACTATGGTGGCGTTTTCTCCATTATTCTTCTCCACTGACTCTGTAGACGTGAAATAAATCCCACAAAATTTATTGAGAGCAAAAACTTGCTGTAAAAATAAAAATAAACCAGAAAAAATGTAATGAGAGAAAAAGAACTAAGGTATAAAAGACAAAGTAACTAAGCTATGGTGGCGTTTTCTACATCCATTTTTCTCCACTGACTCTGTAAACGTGAAACATCCCACAAAATTTATTTAGAGAAAAAATTATGCTGTGAACATGAAAAGGACCCAAGAATTTATTGAGAGCAAAAACTTGCTGTAACAATAAAAATAAACCAGAAAACACGTATTGAGAGAAAAAACTAAGATATAAAAGACAAAGGAACTAAGCTATTCTTGTCACAGAAAAGAGAGAAAACCTATTCAAATTTCTGAAATAATCATTTGTATTCTTTCTTTTCAGTTATCATCTAGTAACATTTTTGTTTGTGTTCCGAGTTGAGATCCCTCCTTGGAACATCAGATTTACTACTTAAATGCCTTACCGGTCACAGTACACCAGGACCTATATTTGGTTGAGGAATCTTAGCGCTGTTGTCATGACACCAGGAACCTGACGAGACAGCGACTTAACCTCCATTTTTTTTTTGTCTACAGCTTGAAGTGGCCTGGAGTTTGAATTCACAATGGGGTTGTCCACAAGATCTCTAGTAGTGGGTTGCACGAAGCTAGTCGTCACTTTTTTCGACTAAATGCTACATTCCATTATTGTGTAAATTCAATAAGTGAGTGATTTTTAGTTTAACTCACTCTGCCAGCACGTGATTTTGTGAGCTACTGCTTCTACAATCAAGTAAGGTGTGGAGCATTTAGACCAGTCTCACTGGTGACTAGTTTCGTGCATCCTACTCTAGGTCTTGGTTGACAGATGCCGTAACCTCTTCTCTACTATGGTGGTCCCGATATCTTACCTCAATGAATGGCACTTGGAATGACTGTTGTCTGCCTTCAGGGACGGGGCGGTATCCGCGGTAGATCAGGGTGATGTCATTACCCTGTATGATAGAAAATGAGAAATAAATATAGAATAAACAATAGAAATTTGTTGTATAACACATCGCCTGTGGAGGTGCGGGGCCCCCACCAGGGGAAGCAAAGAATGACACCTTCTGCTCTGAAGACGAAGAAGAAGAAGGAAAAGAAGAAGAAGAAAAAAAAAGAAGGAGAAGAAAAAAAAGGAGAAGAACAAGAAGTAAAATGAAGAAGTAGAAAAAGTAGAAGAAGAAGAAAAAGATAAAGGAGAAAATGACAAAGAGGGAAGGAGGAGGAAAAGAAGAAAAAGAGGCTGAAGAACAAAATGATCAAAAAGAAGAAGAGGAGTAATAGAAAGGAAAACAAAACTCACTCCAATTTCCACAATGGGGTTGCTGAGGGAGAGAGGAGAGTTGTCTCTTCCGGCACGATAACGGATTGTGAAGCGCAGATTTCCACCATACGCGGTGACCTTGTCGCCCAAGAACTGCTGGGGCAGAGCCCAGTAGTAGATGCCGCGCTCCAGACGGTTGAAGCCACGGAAGACGAGCTCGCGAGACTGGCGGTCCAAGGACAGGCCCTGAGTGACTCTCTCGTTCTGCATCATGTCGGTGAGGTAGACACCAGCCTCAGACTGTCTGAAGGAGAGACCAAGCTGCAGAAGAGAGAAGGGAAGATTAATAATAATAATAATAATGGATTGCATTCATTATAGCGAATATCCCAATTACTGGCTCTATGCGCTTAACAATCATTATTACCCCAGCAGACCAAGTCATTCTGAAACCTTCTCAACTTCCTGGGAAGCATA
>JAUKPP010266732.1:0-11488 GCA_032273245.1 Phyllaplysia taylori
TTTTTTTTTTTTTTTTTTTTTTGGGGGGGGGGGGGGGGGGTACATGTTTGCTTTTGTTTTATTTTAGGCTGATTTTGATCACATTAGGTTGTGCGCTGAACAATGAAAAGCTAATCATCTACCTCATTCCTACTTTTCGTGATCAGGGATACAATCAGTAAGTTGCCTCTGCTGTCGAATCTGTCGTGAGTATCGACCACGGACCATTTAGCTTATCAAGGAGAGCGAAGTAAAAAAATAGTCTTACTAAATTATTGTAATGTCTTCTTTTTTATTAAGAACGTACCACTTCGTCAGGGTCAATAGGCTTACCTGTAGGCTTACCTGTGCGACCATACGAATGACATTGAGAGAGTACAACTAACTATCTTCTTTTTAGAAGCTGAAACCGTGAAAGTACGTCTAGTTAGTTGTTCTTTTTAAAAAAAAATAAGAATCTCCACCACGTAGCCTGTGACGTGTATGTAATATGACGAGTGTCGTTTGTGATTTCCCCCAGGGGAAGTCTGAGTTCATCGGACGCGCTCTGTGCAAGCCAGTGGTCAAGCTGAGCACGGAGAATTACGAGATGCCCAAGTTCCCGCCCAGACTCGAGTGGTGGGACATCTACAGGTAGCGAGTTGACTCAGTTTTTTGTTTGTTTTGCCTTTTATTTTTTGTTGTTCTTTTCTGATTGGTTTTGGTTTAAATGTTTTGTTTTTTGTTGTTATATATGTATTTTGCTTGTTTTTTTGTTCGTTTGTTGTCTGGTTTTTGTTGTTGTTGTTGTTTGTTTGGGTTGATTGTTTGTTTTGTTGGGTTTTTCTTCTTTTTTTGGGTGGGGGGCACTGTCTCCAAAATTTCATAAAAGGATGATATGATTACGACTACTTACAGTAGTACTTGGCTGACAAATAGGCCACTCTTATGCAAGAGATTCGCCTCACAACTTGAAACCTAGAGAGAATGCAAAAGAGAAGTGTGCGTCATTGTCATCTCTAAATGTATACGCCTTTGTGAGCATCAGAATTTCTAGAAGGGAATTAGTCACAAAGTTGGGGTTGTTTTTTTAAGGCACCGGCTTTTTCGCTTGATTCAGCCCCCCCCCCCCCCCCCTCCCAATAATTTGGCACATACATCGGTTACATCGGTTAGATGAGTCAGAAGTTACTCATTTATAAAGGCACCAGGTTCTTTTACTGTTTTAGCCATGGGTAAGAACTAATCTCTTTTTGTACATCTGCCAGAATTTTCCTTCTCAGCCCGGCTTGGCCCGAAATATTTAGGGTCATAGTAGCCCGTCTCTCAAATAACCTTACAGTTTGAGTTTTAGTTCCTTGAGGGGTTCAGAAAGGTCCTCTACTTGTAATAGAACTATTGGAATATTGATATTCTCTTTGATGGTATTGAACAATATCATACAACAAAGCACACAAAAAAACTTAATTTCTTTAACAGAGGTCCGGACAGAGCTGGTGAACTCTTGGCGACCTTTGAACTCTTGCAGGTAAGTTTACGCATCGTGGACGACTTTTGCTGCATGCCTTATGAATATTATATATATAAATATAATGCCCGATGCTATGATTACCCGTACGGTAATCCAAAAGGTATCATGCAAATAGTTGGCTTTTCATTTGACAAGTGGAGTAGGGATCGTTTCTAGAAGATGATAACATGTTTGTGATGACTCTTCCTCGTGATATTGTATGAACATTAGGCGTTGACATGGCAGTTTTGCTTCCTCGCCGTTCTGGGCTTTGATTATTGTTCTAGTTAGAGTTTGAGGTGAAACATTTTATAGCTCGCAACATTTTCTCCATCCTCATCTCTTGTCTCTGTGGCGTGGCTTCCTTTGCATCTCTCTCTCGCCGTTAGAACTTGAATGCGTCTGCTGTGTTAGTCAACTGTTGCCTTTTTCAGGGATGCTACAGAAATTAGAAAATCTGGTGATAAATGTATATCTCTAACACCCCCAAGGGGCTGGGATATCGGTCTAAAAGAAGACCCGTTCATGTTTTACCTTAGAATATCTTACTACAAATTGTGCTTGTATCTTGAAAATAGGTTCATCCATTCCTAGTCGCTTAAATGAATGAGTGAGTGCATGAGTGGATGAATAAGTGAGTGAGCGAATGACTCATTGAATGAATGAGTGAATGAATAAGTGACCTAGTGGAGGCAAGAGACTCTCTTTTCCTTTTTCATTCCCACAAACTGTTCACTGTTCTCTCAACCTCACACGGCCAAGTACAGGCCAACAGGCCAAATTCCATAACAACGTATTTCACAAACGAAGCTCTCCCGCAAAAGAAATATTACTGGCATGTTGAGTGAACGATTCAGACATTTCTTTATGATATTGAGCTCCTCCAACTGGCACAATGGCTTTGGGAAAGCAACAATCAGCAGTTTACAGAATACACGAGCAATTTTCAGTCTGTTGTTTTTGGCTTCAGAAAAAAAACCTGTACTACCTTTTTGGGCCAGGCACCCAAAAGGGCAACGAATGTATCCCGACAAGATGTGCGATCTCTGATCCACATAAATAGCTACAACGGTCAACATTAGAAGCATGTAAAATACGTGTCGTTCGGTTTTTGAGTCAATGGCTGCAACCATGTCAAAGTGTTGTATCACACTAGCAGTAAGCCAAACGCATGAATGAAATGCATCTGAACTTAGCACACCCCGGGCAGTATCAGTAAAAAAAAACATACTATCGAGCTCCGGGGTGTAGAGTTTGGTTTACGTTTCTCGGCAGAGACTTCTTAAAGAGTGGAACACTCAAAGCCTCTGAATGATAACAATAAGAAAAAGATACACATTTATTTTTCCCTGGGGTAGTCCACTCGTCAGATAGATTGTGGCATTTGGCCTTCACGTCTGTCGCTGTCTTTTCTCCACGTCAGTGTCATTCTATGTTGTATCACGTCATATTCTAGAGGATTTTTAGATGCGACCACAACGATTTAGCATGTCCGTGATTCTGTTACAAACATTTGTATTCTTCAAAACACCTGTGTGGGTTGTCATCCTACTATTTTGTAGCGATCAGTATAGCCTGTTTGTGACTGAATCTTCCCTTGGGCACAACAGACTTGATTGGAAATATTGCTCAGTTTCATTAAAAGTTTGATTGACATCACTTTAAAGCGACTTTTGCACTGCAGTTGTGAATGGCATATATAATAAAATCAACTTGATAGAATGGTTGCCTGTCCATGGGAACGTAATTCGGAAACACGTTTATAAATATTTTCTCTAGAATCTTTCATGGGAGATTTTTCCAAGCGACACATCTGGAAAACTTCAAATAGAGAGTCTCAAAGAATGTTATTACAAAACTTTGTAGCCAATATCTGCCAAGTGTGAAAGTTCGCTCCGCCTGACCACTGTTATCTGTGGAGCACCTTTTCTTTGTCATTCTGTTTCCACGACTGCCATTCTTTACTGGTGTGCTCGGGATTACAACTTACAACACAGTTGTCGCATGGTTGGCATTTGTTCGGTGTCAAGAGAAATTACAGTTAGTTTCCTTGATTTTAATAAACTCCTAAGTCAACTCAAAACTCATTTGGAACGCTGAAAAAGTAAAATTCAGAGTTAGAAATAAAGGGAAGTAATCTCTCTACGTAATCTTGTAGGGAGGCAACTCAATAAAAAGTTATGCTAAAATGGTAAACAGGGTTATCATTAGGTCAGAGAAGTTCGGCGTCAATCAGCTTCTGCGTCTTGAAGAAATATTCGAATGTCTATGCAAAAAAAAGGAACTTAAATTACTTTTAAAAAGATCACACACATTCCCTTCACTATTTTGTCACCTGTAGTTTCTCTCAGACAGACACAGACACATAATCTGTTGTTCTTGGACAGCGCTCTATTACCAATAATTTACCCCATGCAATTTGGGTTCCAAGCATTGTCTGGATTAGTTCAAAAGACTTGCAACTAGTGCCTGCCAATCGTCCACTCCATATATCTCATGACGCAGTTCCTTCAGTCTATATTCTCCTTGTTCTATTTTAATGGAGACTGTGAAACAAGGAAATCTGCCATACTCGTATGTCCAATAAAATCCACCTTATCTTACTTAATCTTATCTTTGGCCTCAGTGTGGATAGACCGTGGTATCGATACCCATTCTACTCGACGAAATTTGTTCTGTTATAATAATTCTAAATTTGATCTTTTAATGATTACTTTCCTGTGGTCGAGTACGGAATGGAGATAGGAACAAGAACTTCTGCATTGGCTATTTTTGCATATTGTGAAGCTGCATCGTCAATTCCAGTAGAGTTCATCGTGGAACTCAGCTTTACTTTGTCTTTGGATTTCTTATCTTGTAGTAGTAGTAGTCCCTCTTTTTCATTTTGGCATGCATAATTCATGTATTGAGAATCTTTTGCTTGAAGACCAATTGGAATTTATCCGGGATTTCTCTACCCTGACAAACCGATATAGAAATTAAAGATAGACACAATAAGTATGATGCATTCAACGTATACGAAAAAAGAACAAGCGTGACGGTTGTTGCAGTAGCAAGGAGTATAATATTATGTAGGAAGAGGGCGGGGACTTGGGTCACTAAATCTCATACCATATTGAGGTGTCAGTAATTTAGTGTCACAAATCTCCATTCCCTCCCAGATCTCTGCGCCAGGCGTGGACTGTTTTAGGCATGGCCTCGTTCACGACGGGTTGGGAACGAAACTGTCTGTTCACCATTTTGCTTCATATAAACCAATTCTAGTTCCCATGGAGTATGAAAATAGGCTCATTATGGATTCGTGGCAGAAAAAAAGTCCGTGTAGAACAGACTGCCAGAACCCTCATACACCCACGAAAATATTTTATTTGTCGAAGTCCAAGCATAATATAGGTGGGTTTTTTCTATCGGCAAGTATTGTATCAGGTCGAGAGGTGGATAATGCAGATTGTATGATCTCAATGTGTACAAGGAATGGATTCTTGAATTTTCTTCAGGGGTTGTTTCTCTATTTTTATTCATGTATCTAAGCATGTCTCTACGACGGCACATTATGAAACCATCCTTTGTTGTCTAAAAACATGACTTGTGTTCTTGTTCTCTCTCTCTCTCTCTCTCTCTCTCTCTCTCTCTCTCTCTCTCTCTCTCTCTCTAACATCTATCTTGCTCTCTCCCTTTTTCTCAATCTCTCTCCCTCTCTCTCTCTCTCTCCCAAAGGTATTATGTTCTTGCATAAGTTTGTTTCTTAGTTGATTAATTCAGGAATATATTATTTCATCGGGATCGAGGGTGATGCGATGCTCCATGTCATTTGTCTACAAATTGTTGTAAATATGGAGTGACCCTATGTCTATTATGAGCTCTATACGTTTAGATTTAACTGTCTTTAGATATAACAGTTGTATAACACTTTATGTATTCTGTACTTTTCGCTTTATTCGCAAACTGCTTACCAAAATAACAGAATCTCATTATTTTGATGATAGCATCCAGTGCGTTCATTGTAATTCCACCCGTATCTTCATGTGGACGCCACGCCATTCTTTATGATTTTTAAGTCTGTTTCAGCTCTTCTTTCTTTTTCTTTTTGTGTTTGGTTGTGTTTTGTTCTATTTCCTCTGACCGTGTGGTGCAGACTATTCCAACGCCTACTGTTCTAAGCGTCTCGTCCTTTTATACATTCTGTTTGCTGTTCACGTGGCCTTGTTTCGCTGTGTGTGTGAATGTACATCTGTGTTCCTGTGCGATAGTCACACGGATTCTGTTTTATACGTTTGATTTATTATGTTTATCTACGTCTCTGGCTCAATAAAAAAAACGAATTAATTGGTCTTTTTTGTTTGAGGCATCTTTGTGCGCGGGCCACTCTGCGTATGTTCCATGATACACGCCTAGGCTGTTATTTCAGTCATGCGCAATGGTGTGTCGCAAAATCTTTGTGTTCACCTCCAGTGTTTATTTGAGCAATGTGGTGGAACCAAAGAACGTTTTGTTTCTGTATAGCAACACACCGACACGTCTGTATCAAGCAACAAACACACAGTGGACTCTGCCTTCTGTACATGGTTATACATTTTCTGAGCGTTGGTGTCGATATCATTCTGTCAAGTTACTGTCAACTCTTTGTTTGAGTGGGTGACTCTCTTCGTTCCTGTTTGACGCGCAATCTGTTTCCCGTGTTTAGCTTTTGTGTTAATATTCCTTTCTTTCATGTGTGGTGTTCCTGTTTTTTAGGTTCGTTCCTGTGGTATACCACTGTCAATGTTCTCTGCGTCCCTGTGGTATACCACTGTCAATGTTCTCTGCGTCCCTAAGTCATTATCATGTGTTTTGGATTCCTCAGTTAAGTCCTCGTTGTTGTTGTTGACGTTCCAGTGCGGTCTATGTCCCCGTGTACTCCTCATCCCATCCTGTCATTTCTCCACCCACACCAAACCCCCTTGGTTGTTGTATTCTTTTCTCGCTAGAAACCCTTTGAGGAAGCGGACCTGAAAGCAGCCTACCTCACACCGCCCTATGCTCGCAAATCGCCCGTGGTACCCACCTCAATTAGAATATTATTATCTATTTTAATAACTCGTACTCGGCTTTTGTTCCTAACACGTCTTCTCCTTTCGTTCCTAACACGCCCTTGTGTCTATTACTAACGACTCACCCCCACCACTGCCACCACCACCACCACCATCACCACCATCACCACCACCACCACCACCACCATCACCACCACCATCACCACCACCATCACCACCACCACTACCACCACCACTACCACCATCACTACCACCATCACCACCACCATCACCAACACCACCACCACCACCATCACCAACACCACCATCACCAACACCACCACCACACCACCATCACCATCTCCCTGTGTGGTAGCTCAGTGTTGTCTTAACTACACAACCCTTGAATAAGCTTTTATTTGCTTGCAGTCATAATGGTCATTTCAACACTTTTCTATTTGCTTTTTAAAAAAAATTATTGAATAATTCACTAAATCACTCTTTCTGTTTCTTATGATTTCGTTCTGATAATGATGAAATGAAGATAAACTCTGAGAAGAAAGGAATAAGTATTCCCATCTTGCATAGCGTAGCTACGATCTATTGTCTTTTTATTTATTTTTTCAATAAATCCGACGACAAATTTTGTGGAAAATAATTATTAAAATAATTTTTGGCGTTCAAGAAGTCTTTTTTTTTCACAAATTCAAAACTCATTTGATCTTTTATTTCTCTCGTACGATTTACTACACAAGTTTGCAATTTTTAAGAAGATCGTCTCCCAAAATTGTGGAACAGCCAAATTGTTGTTCTCTGTTCCTATTGTAGCCTACATAAAATCATTTAAAATCTAA
Source organism: Phyllaplysia taylori (assembly GCA_032273245.1). NCBI lineage: Eukaryota > Metazoa > Mollusca > Gastropoda > Aplysiida > Aplysiidae > Phyllaplysia > Phyllaplysia taylori. The sequence goes on from JAUKPP010266732.1 coordinate 7,332, forward strand.
ACATTACGTATCTTTGTTCGGCTGAATAAATTTCCTTTTTACTAATAATATAAATTTCCCGTGTAGCCTACGTCTTTGATTTTTATCTTCCTGTTTGTTTCACTTTGCTTCACTCATGGGCTCTGCTATACCAATGTAGCTAAGCTTGTCGAATTTTCTTCACCACAATAATTGTCATTTACTTAGCTGCCACAAAGAAGAAGAATCATACTTAAATACAATGTCCACTTTTTCGTTCATTTTCTTTGCGTTATATTCATACGCGGTATTACATTGCAGTTCCCCAATTTTTTTTTTTATCTTTTTAGCTGCAAACAGGAAAAGAAATGCCTTTCACTCCGCTAGTAAGGGACGTGTTTAGGGGAGGGGGAAGGGGGGGGGGGGGGGGGGAGAGTCAGAATTCGTTCCCCGGACTATGAAAGTATGGAAATTGCAAACACCCTCTCGCAATTCAGGAGCAACCAGGGCTGAGCTCATGCAGTCAATGGGAGATCACTTTGTATTGACTTTTTTTCTGCATTTCCTTATTTAGATTTGTATTTGAATATAAATCTGACATTTCTGTTTTTGATAGTCTAATCAACTTTCCTCTCTCCGTGAATCTGGTTTAAGGGCTATTTCTAGTACTAAACACAGAGGTGCGCGGCCAGATGTCCCGTTGGCCAGACCTGTAACAATTTTGTGTTTCCCTGTGCCAAGCTTCTATTCTAAAGATCCCAATTGGTTAAGAAAGACCCTTTGTGTTAATGTAGTACACGTATTCAGAACGTTCGAGATGTCGAACAGTTTTAACCTTTGTTCTTAACGAATAGGCGATGACTATTGTATACTCAAGGGTTTCTCACTCGTTCAATCGTTAATGGTAGACCTATACATAATGACTGCGCTACGTTCAGACCTGAAATAGTCAGCAAAGTTCTCAAGCACCAATCGTTCTAGATAAGAAAACATCCGCACGTGTGGTGAGTCTTAGATAAACTCTTGCTGAAAAGACCATAGTAAATTCAATATCCATGATATACTTTGCCTGTTATGATACTTTTTGTTATTTTCTTCTTTTCGATGATATTCATTTCTTTCACTGCCATCCAAAAATATGTTTGACACGCTTATCCTCACACATTTCAATTTATCATAGCGACTTCCTGTATTTATCACCATTCTTCACCGTCTACTCAAATGATACTAATACTTCATGTATCTGATTGTGTTCCTATAGTTCCCTTGATATTACAATATGTGAAATCGAGTGCTGCAAATATTCTCTGCAGAGTGTTTGAAACCCTTCGTGTTGTGTTTATAAACTTGAACCTTGTTCTTTGAATGTGTATTTGATTGTTGTCAGTGTAACAGCATCGCTGAATATTTCCTCGTGCTTTTAACAAAACCACTTTTTGCCCGTACACCTCTGTGCACCCAAGCTCTTGTTGCACTTGTTGTTCATGACCCAGTCTGATAAACTATTGTGATCATGATTGTGACTAGCACGATTCCACTGCATGATTTAGCATGGTCTCGGTTGGCGTATACGATGCATGGCATTTGGGAATGGAGACTCACACACGCGCCTTATCTTTTTTTTTTCTTTTCCCTGTGCCAATTTTTATTCTTATCTTTTCTTTTAAAAAAGTGCTGAAATCAGTATCCTTTTTAAAAAAAAAAAACATGCAGAGAAAAAAATCACGCACCACAACCTCAACAAACCGCATATAAAATTTTAATGAAGAATATATGTGGGGGGTGGGCTTTAAAATTAAAGCGGGGAATACTGCTAATATTTGAATATCTTACTCAGTGATTTAAGTACGGGGGTGCTAAGGGTGGGGAGGGGAGGGGGAGAGAACAAGGGAGATAGAGAGAGAAACAGATAAAAAGAGCGGGTAGGGGGAGGTGTGACAGAGCGAAATGTGTTTTCAGTGAACATTTCATAATAGTTCAACTTATTAGTAGGCCTATCATAGACAATCGTGTTTGTACCTTGTTCAAACTCGCCAGGAGGCCGTCAGATACCACTTCCTGTGTTAAATTGCAGAAGCTTTCTCGGTATTGGGCTGTTAAATACTGTTTGTGAGCGAGAAAAATGTGTGTCGGTTCCATGTAGCAAGTTCACCTTTCTAAAGTTGTGTTTCAAACTCAGAATCTAAGTCTCAGAATTGCCAATACTAAAAGTAAAGATAACAAGCAATATAGTAAAGATAGTGACAATAATACCGATTTTATTAATACTAGTGATAATGATAAAAAATGACGTTGATGGTAATTATTAAGGAAAAACATAATAAGTAGATTCACATCCGGTCCGGGTCTTGCCTTAGGCCTCTTTGCTTCAATAAACAAACTTTGTCCCAAGAGGTGTAAAACAAAATCCAAATAAGAAAATATCGGATATCCTTTTAAAAAACCGTTAAAAAGCACTGACTTTTGTTTTACTATATACGTCTTCTTATATCTGTGCAGGCCTACATAATATGTTATGTATCTGATGTCGTTTCTCTCTTAGTGTGCACATGTGACTGTGTAGCGTCTACCTAGATATCACAGATAGGCTTGTCTTGCATGCGCTAACCTCCTCACCTATAGCGTCCTCTCGTTGTCAGTTATTGCATGGACCCCCCCCCCCCCCCCTTCTGTTTTTGTTTAACATTGATTAACACGTCTCTTAATTTGAAATTTTGATTCAACACTAACACTAACAGCACGCTAATATCATACTTTTCTGGGGATTTTTCCCTTTATGTTTCGGTTATCTGTAATTATCCAGTAGTATGGTTGTGGGACTGTCTCTATCCCTGCTCACGAGTACGCTGCAAGCACATGGCAATATTGTCTTAATCGCAGCATGGTATATCTAATATATCTTTGATGTTGTTCTGAATACGCTGTGACATTAGAACGAGACGAACTATTCCCTTGTTGTTTTCTCTGAGCTGATGGTAGCTTGGAATCACAGTACTTAACAGATTCCTTGCCAACTGTATAATGATAATATAGTGCTCATTAATAGTAGTGATAATGATAATAATGACGTTGGAGGTAATTATAATGAAAAAAATAATAGGTAGATTCACATTGCATCCGATCCCCGTCTTGGCCTTGGGCCTCTTTGCTTCAATAAACAAACTTGTCCTAAGAGGTGTAAAACAAAATCCAAATAAGAAAATATCGGATTTCCTTTTCAAATGGTTGAATTCATCTTTATTTCCGAAAGTATACCGTGGGGAAATTCAATTTTAAATACCGGTATGTATTTCTTATGCGAACATAGACAGATCTTCCATGAACCGTGGGATTTCAGTGAAATGCTCAGTGTTTCTAGGAGAAGCTGGTAATGCTAATAAATCCGTCTTTGACAATTGGATTAGTTGTTTCAAAGCTAGTTGTTTATAGAGGCGCCAGCATCTTTGGCTGTTTTAGCCGTTTTGACAACTGGAAAATGACAATCCTAGTGCGATGCACTCGAACCTCGTCACAAGATGAACGAAGTGAATGCATGAAAAGCTCAATGGTCATAATAATATCCTAAAGCTTAATTTCGCCAGTCATGAAGCTTAACCATGGAGCAAAGAGGAAGGAAAAAACTTTCTAGGCCAATACAAGAAGGAAACATTGTTCACAGCAGCAGTCCCCAAACTGCCACTGCGCTAAAGTAAATGAGTCCCGAAATAATATAGGCATTACTCACTTGTCCTTTTACAAACCAAATCCACGGCAAAGGAAGGTGACATCCTCATCTTTTACAATATATCTGTGAGGTTTAACGTCTCACTTTGATCGGAACTCGCAAGGAGAAGAAAGTTTGGGGAGATTGGGGGATGGGGGGGGGGGGGGGGCGGGGTGTCTAAAAACCAAGAGCTGATAGAAGTTACTAGATTGTGGGAGGTTGAAGGGGGGGGGGGGTCTTAAAACCAAGAGCTGATAGAAGTTACTTATTTACACAGGCTCCAGCTTCCTTTGATGTTTTAGCCAAGAATTGGTTGAAGAATTATCAGGACTTCCTGGTTTATATGGACCTGCTGTCGGCGTAGATCCATTGAATGGGATTTTATGGGCATTGTGTTACAAGAAATTCTGCTTAAAGAAAAAGAAAGAAAGAAAGAAAAGTCATCTTTATTTATCCCCGTGGGGAAATTCATTTTACAATGGTGTACAAATACATT
>JAUKPP010266743.1:0-11487 GCA_032273245.1 Phyllaplysia taylori
TTCCTCAGGCCCATGAAAATGTAAATAAGACAACAACCAGTTACATTTTCATGGGCCTGAGGAAGACAGGGGTCCTGTTGATAATTTGCCCACCCCCACATCTGTCATTTTTACATTCATCATTAAGATTATGATATACGGTTTGTTAAGGTTGTGGTGCGTGATTTTTTTTCTCTACATATTTCTATGCCCCTAGTATCACCACCCTGTTTGAATCCGATTGGATACCTCACAATACCATCTCCGTTGGAGAGCCACTCATCTCCTTATCTACAAACTGTCAAAGGAAACATTGTATTATGTCTTTTTATGACCATAACACAATTTTAAGTGTTAAAAGTCCATAATTATGAGCTCTAGAAGACTCTCTTTGCTTTTTTTCAACACAACCGTTGCTTTTTTCATGCCAGATTTATTTTAATGCTGTTCGTTATTTGTCACCATTGCCATGGACTCACTCACAACTGGTAAGTGAACAAAAGAACTTCACCGGTTTAAGATCAGTCTTTTGCTATAGATATCTGTTATCACTTTTAATGTATCAAGTAACATTTGACACAATTCAGATTGAAAAAATACAAATACAAAATGGTATTAAATCTTAGGAATCATTATCTATAGTGCACTGGTCTGTTTTCAGGATGAATGTGAAACATTGCAAGGCAAGATCTCAGCCCTTGAACTTGAGCGCAGTGAGCACATAGATGAAATAGCAAACTTACAAGAACAGCTGAAATCAAAGCAGGTTTGTTACACTGTGGCTTATTCTTTGTATGCACATAGCGAAAATGTACATAACGAAATTCCCACAAAGCGAACGATTTTTTAGGCCCTGAATTTTTTGCTATTTGTTCTTTGCATTTGTAACACACACGTAGCATAAACCACTAACCCTAACTGAAAAAAATTTACATTGTGAGGCCAGCCAAAGTAAAACAGCCCACAAATTTTGTCAATCAAAGCTGCCATAATGAAAAAGAGAGAGACTGAGAGGGGGTAAGTGTCAATGAAGGTGGGTGACCTCGCTACTAGTATTAGGGGTTGGGGACCTGACGGACAGGTCTATGACGTTTTTTTTATATGCCTGGCACTACTTATACTGACAGGTCCGATGTTTACGCCACAGAAGTTTTCAGCATCTATACACGTCAGTCGTGTGCGTGAGGTTTTCCCCGGGACGGCTAAAACATCTAAAAATGGCTGGTACTTTATTAAACAAGTAGTACATGTAACTAATTAAACAAGTAGTACATGTAACTAATTAAACAAGTAGTACGTGTAACAAACAAAGGAGAGTCTATTGTTCTCCGAAGGCCGGGTGCTACTACAGTAAAGCAACACGTGTTAGCTCACAAGACAAATTAACACTACAAGATCTAGTTACGGTATTAAGAATTTTAAAATACCGTAACAAAAAACCCACCCAATTGACCGAAAACAGCCGTTACTTGCACTTGGAAAAGTTTAAGTAGATTTTAGAACGCAGCATTATTGACTGTATTAATAAAATGTGGTAATTAATAAGTATTCCCTCATTGCAAAATTTCCCCAGTGTCCTGTGGATTTCGTTATACATGCAAGCAAGACTGTAGTGGGATTTGTTTGAATATCTAACTTTTGACTACAATACTCTACCCTCAGGATGTAACACATTCTTAATGGCTAATAGTTTTTCCTCTTTTATGAATCAGATAGAATATTTCTCTTCCTTAGTCATATTGATCATGCCAATCAACAAATATTTCTCTGTCTACAACTTGTGAAGCATTTTGTCTTTTGTCCTATTCATTATTCATACAGCCAGTCACTGCTTGTAATTTCAAGCAATTAAATATAAACATACTTTCTCTTCAGTCCTTGAAAATCATTCTCTGTTGATGTGTATTGGATTACTGCATATTCCAGGACAAAATCAAATGTCTTGAAAGTCTCTTATCAGAGCAGGAAAGTAAGACCATCCGTCTTCAGAGTAATGTTGAGAATTTGGAGCAACACCTTGCCAGTGAAAGGTTTCTATGATACAGCATTGCAGTATTGCATTAGCATGCATCAATTTATTTGCATTTACTTATTTGTTGAGTTTTGAAAGTATTTCTTCCATCATACACAATGGGAGTTCTTTCTGCATTACATTTGGATATACTTGAATTTGATTAGTCAAACCCTTTGCTTTTATAGTACCTCTTGTCGCAAGGTGCAAATTTATTGTTGAGCTTCTTGTCATTCCAGTTTTTATCATTTTTTCATCAAAGTGCAACATCACCCTTTAATAGGAGCTATGGCTCTGTTTAGAAACTTGCTGCTTTCCTTGAAACTTTCATTATCTGGTTGGTGTGATTTCTCAGATAATTGCTGTATTATAAAGATTTTTAGAATTGACTCTCAAGCAAACAGATGCAATGCAAACACATAAAAAAATCCAACGTTCATGAATTCTTACATCTCAATTGTAATATAGGCATACATTTTAAAAAACAGAAAATGTTATCTGCAATCAAATAGGAGTCTTCAGTAAAGTAATCAATGGCATTGATCTAAGGAAGTAAGGTTGCACGACGCAAGTGTGAGCCCGTTGCGATTTGTTATTCAAACTGACAGTACGGACTTCTTGAACACTCGTCATCTTTATTGTGTCACTGAAGTTTTTAAATAATCTTATCCAGCTCAAAAGCTATAACAACCTTTTACAGCAGGTTGCATTACTCCTTCATTGACATTTCGTCATGGTCATTCCACATTTGCCCATAACACTTATGGTTTTGAGATAACTGTCAAATATACTGAGCGTCAAAAGAAACGGGACACTTTTGGATCGACAATAAAATGGAGATATTTGTGAACAAACCTCTTGTGTTTGGTATCAAATTTAAGGGAATTTATTTAGACATTTTAAACAGCAACATTAAAGTGAAAATCAAGACTTTTGGTAACACCCAACCGCCATTAATAAAAGGAGTGAAAAATCAATGGCACAAAATTGGCGCAATGTCCTTACTTTCTGAGGTTTGACAGCACATTTCAAATGCGGAGTAGGATAGTTAGAAACAAATTAAAACGCTAGAAGAAGCAAACAAGGTTCAGAATTAACAAACTGAAAGATCGGAGATATCCCTTTTTATGCACTCATGCGATGGAAGTCGATTCAAGGGGCACCACATTGAGGTTCAATCCAACTGGTGCATGGCAAAGGATCAATGTTTTCGGCCACAGTGGGATAAAAGCAAATTCGAAGTCTCATTCGCGGATGGGCGACTTCGAATCTGATGACCAGATGGCCAATAATATAATGAAAGGTGTGTGCTCCAAGCAAGCATATTTTTTAAGGTAGACTGCCATGGCTTGGGCAGGCATTAACACTAACCACAGAACAGAACTCATGACTGTCGGGGGCGGAAGAACAGGGTTGGCACATGGATAGCAGGAGACAACAGGATTGGAACCGTGCAAGAACTGTACTATGCTCAGAAAGAATAGATTGCAACCATACCCCTCTATTTCTTTGCCAAACTGACTCATTTCATGCGCAATTGTGTTTTGGGATGGTGAGTAGATAATGGGGGCCATACACAATACAGACAGTTGCAATGTTGATCAGCAAACCCTTAAATTTTCTTCTTTTTATCAACTTTTTGTCAATAATTGTCAATAAAAAGTTCATGTTTGAGTGCATAAAAAGGGATATCTCTGATCTTTCTATTCGCTTTTTCTGAACCTTGATTGTTTCTTCCAGTGTTTTGATTTGTTTTCAACTCTCCTATTGCGCATTTGGATTGTGCTCTTAGTACCTCAGAAATTGACGTCGAAATTTGTACGATCGATTTTTCACTCCTTTTTTTCATAGCAGTTGAGTGTTACCAAAAGTGTTGAATTTCATTTTAATGTTGCTAAGATAAGATAAGATAGATAAGATAGGATAAGATAAGATATCCTTTATCAATCCATTAGGGAAATTTTGGTTGGATTTACCAGTCAACATTGCAAAGACATGGCACAGACATGAAAAATGATAAAAACTTTATCAGTGTGCTATTTAACCTGATTTCAATTACAATTCCATTTTGATACAGGAACTTAGCAACGCAACAAATGCTGTAGTCAGACGCCTATATGAATTTCCTTTAATTTGATACCAAACACAAGAGGTTTTTTCACAAATATGGCGACTTTGTCGTGGATCCAAAAGTGTCCCATTTCTTTTGACGCTCAGTATATTTTGTTTCATACATGATGTTTGATGTTTTTCTCTCAAATAACCGGGTGTATATATTGAAACTGTTATATTAAGTTTTTATAAGATTATTGCTGACTAAACAGAATCCAGGGATGTCAAGGAAACAATATGCAGACAAAAATTACATGGGCAAATGTAAAATGTCTTGACAGTTTTCCTTTGTTTGGTGTTTTTTTCAAATAGGGAGCAGAACACAACAAAAGGGGAACAAATACTGGCAATGCAAGAGGAATTTCAAGCAAGAGAAAAATGTGTATCCCAGAAACAAGAAGAGATTGCAGCTCTCAAGAAAGATCTTTTGGTAAATAATGTAAAAAAGTATATTCCTGTGTGCTGAGGTTTCAGAGTTACTTGAAAAAGATTTGTAGAAGAAATGGATATTTACAAGTGTTGTTCATATTTTTATGGAAAAGTCTTGTCAAACAGTATACAAAAATCTGCACCTGAGCTTATACTATTGTGGAAGTTGCCACTTTTTCCTTGGAAAATTGAACTTTCTGTATAAATTATTTTCCTTTATGTATGCATAATAAAGTCAATTATTTAAGAATACTTAGAATTTTACTCACATCTTGAGCAAGTTCAAATTGCGAGCCAATAAATCTCCAAACAACTCTATTTCAGAAACTATTGAAAGACAGTGCTGTCTATGTTTTTTGCATGATCCAATATGTTGTGGTAACTGAGTGTTTAATCATATTTTTTCAGAAACTTTATCAGTTTGCTATTTGACCTGATTTCAATTACAATTCCATTTTGATACAGGAACTTAGCAACGCAAAAAGTGCAATGGCAGAAAATCTGAAAACATCAGTGTTGGAAGTTGAAGAGTATAAGTAAGTGTCAATCTTTCCAAGCAGTCTGATTTATATTTGATAACATCTGTATCTCATTTCTAGCATATTTGTCTATATATAAACTTGTGTATAAGACAGAGATTTTAAAATTCTTTTTCCATGTGACTACCCTCACCCAAAAGAAAATTGGTACACTGTTTTAGGCGGAGCGTCCACTGACCTGTTTTGTCAGTTGCAGGCCAGGCTCATATGTGATAGATATTGTTGACTCTCATTATCCCCCTATTGACTTAACTTATCTTTTAACAGAGATGTACAATTTTTACATAGAGTGCTTTCTTTTGTGTGTGTGTGTGTGTCTCCCTGTACTACCCAACTTCATGATCAATCCAAGATTTGTTACTTCATGGGGTTTAATTGTAATTCAATTGTCCAAGTATACACTACAACAACTCACTCAAATACTTTTTTTCCTAACAAGTCAATACTTATTAGGCTATCATTCTTTGTTACATTTTATTCATCTTAATATTTTTGCTTCAGGTCGAAACTTGAGGAAAAAGAAAGTAAACTTACTGAATTGACTTCAGAGCTAGACGACTTGAGTGAAAAGAAGAAAGAAACTGTATGTATCACTGAAATGTAACTCATTTGTGGAAACATGAAAATACAATGTATCTTCCACTGACTTTATTGTAGCCCATGGTAAAAGCAACATGGGTGGCCAAACAAAGTTTAATTCTTTTCATTATTGAGAAGTGCAATTTGTTTTGTGGGTGACTACATGTAAAGAAAGAGAAACAAATCAGGAGATCCTTTTTGTCAATAATGATAATGTATTATATTAGATATATGAGGGAATAATATTTTTTTCCTGACAAATTTGGAATAATTATATATATCGTGTATCAAGCTGTTTTGGATTTGTTTAAAGTCATGGAGCAGTTGTCAAAACTGGAAAAGAAAAAAATTTCAGACTTACCCTTCAGAAAAAATAATTTTCTTCTAATAATCTTTTTTGCTGAAAAATGTTAGGTTTTTTTTAGACAAGAAGTCTTATTATCATGCCTCTTCTTCAGTAAATAAATGAGGCTAAGTTTAGCTTGAAATGTTTATCACTCCTTCTAATCTAAGCCTTTTAGCCTTTTAATAATAATCTTTCATATTTCTATCCCCAAACCCTTCCGAATCTTGAAGGGAAAATCCCTATCCTCACAAAGCAAAAAAATTGCAGACATGGTAAAGCATAACAAGAGTCTTGAAAAAGAGGTAAGATCTTTTCATAGTACCAGGTCTTGGACATATTCTTTCATTTTTATTTTTGTCTATAGATATATACATTTGTTGAGAGTGTAGGTTGTGTGTCTTCCATCTATCCAAAAGCTAATAACACCTTGTTTATAATATGTATAGTGTATAGCTTACATATCCTCACAAATTCAAACATTTCCTTTATAGCACATGTTTTTTGCACATGACTCTCTTTTTTATTTTCCCCCCATTTCAATGTTCGCGAATGATGTTAACTCACATGTCGAATCACCTAGTTTAATATTTATGTCATCAATACATTTACTACCACATGTATAAGCAGCTATATTACTATTATCATTTTTGTCCATTAAAATCCTAGCAACTTAATTTTTCAAAATAATTATTAAGTAGTAAAAGCTGAGAATTAAACTTGATGGCCAAAAATATTTTCTTTCTATTACACAACTTGAATGTCTGTCATTTGTAAAATAATAACCTATCTCTATACTGTGACAAGTCATTTTATCAGGTCTGTTTGAGACTTTTTTCACATGCCATAGGTATGCACCTGAATATAATGTTAATGTTAACTTTATTTTCTTTTTCCTTCTTAAAATACGATACATTACTTGGCACCAAGGTGAAAACACTGAAGACGAAGTTAGAAAAACAAGAAAAGCTGGCAAAGGATCAAGCAGAAGAATTAGAAGTTCTTAAAGAAAATGTCTCCACTGAAAGCAATAGGAAGCTTGAGATTGAAGACTCCCTCAAAGCATGTCAGCAAGAAATGCAGAATTTGAAAGAAGCTTGCACAAAAGACCAAAAGGAAGCCAAGCTTGCAACTGAAAAGGTTTGTTGCAGCTTTACTTTACCATGAGCAAATTTTGTCTCATGCCTGTACATTGCATACAATTTGCTGTAAAAAAATTATCTTCGTTTCTGGTCTTACTTGCACTATTTCTCTCTTTCTCTCTCTCTTCCCCTCCCTCTCTCCCTCTCCCTCTCTCCCTCTCCCTCTCTCCCTCTCCCTCTCTCCCCTCTCCCTCTTCCTTTCTCGAGTTCTGAAAAGAATAACTGTTGTTAATATACTATTAACTTATTAATACCACACTATTAACAGTAAAGTGATAATTCAATACAAAAGGCAAGATGCAAGATGTACCAGGGCTCAAATTTGCAATGTCGGCCAATACATCAGATCATTTGAAGTCTAGAAGAGTATTGGCAAGCCCTTGTATTTTGCATGCTACATCGTTTATCATGGGTGATGGCATAAAATTGGGTGCTTTGGACAATTTGTTTTCAAATTTATGAGAGAAAACTACAAACTGTAGTCATTGTTTGGTTAAATTTTAGCCATGCCCTTCGGCTATTCCTTTTTTTTTTTTATAGATTGTTTCATTGTTTGCTTTTTTTCATTGATTACTGTTGAATTCAGTCATGTGCCAATATAGGGCTGTTCTAGAGTTTGCTCTTTACAAAAGCATCATGCAATAGAAGGATGTGAATGATGTAGGTGTACTTTTCTCACCTACTGAGCATGAACTTGAGATGCAATCAAGTGGACACTGCTGTAGTTAAAATGTTATAAGAGATTAGTCATATTTCTCAAGGGAATAGAAATACTTGGCTGTAATTTTACATTTATGTAAAGTTTCTAGACTATTGTTTATTCAAAGACAAATTTTATGTTACAATTTCTCGCACGGAATATAGTATTCACTTGCTTCTAGATCTGAAATTATGTTTCAATTCATCTTGTGTGGGAGCTAAGATGTACAAAAAGGATAACTGATTATTTCTTTTTTGCAAGGCTCTTGAGATGCAAGCTGCTGCACATCGAGAGAAAGAAAAAGCCCAGGCAATGACAGACTGTCAATTAGCAGAAATGATGGCAACCCTGGACAGTTACAAACAGAGCACTGAGAAAGTACTATCTGAAAGAGATGTAGAGATTGTAGCACTTAAATTGAAACTGGAAAAAACAGAAGGAGGATCTGTGGTGAGAAGTGCAACATGGCCCCAGCACTGCTTTTTTCTTAATATTCTTTTCTCAAATTTTCTAATCAGTCAAATCAGTGACATTAAGAGTTTTCCAGAAGATGGAAAGGTTATAGGAAGGGGTCACCAGAAAATTGGAGATGGAATAAAGCAGCTCTGAAGGTATACAGTAAAGCGCTGTTAATCGGACATCGCCCGTCACTGGCTAATGTGTCGGATTATCGAGTTTGTCGGATTATCGGATGTGCTATAAATCGACTCGAAATAACTCTTTGATTTAACACTTTGATTTCATGCAGCTTTGCTGTCTTGTTTATCTTCTTTTTTTTTTAAAATTAAAACATCATAATTAGTAGGCTATGTGTACATGTAGTATCAAAAGCCAGATAAATCTTCTTAATATTAGGATTCTACACAGTGTTGAGAAGGGGATGAGTAGGAGGGGGTGATGAAGATGTGGATGGCTTCTCTTGTTTGCCTATGGGCATCTGGCATGTCATAAAAGTTATCAGGCTCAACACTGTCGAAAGTGGGTATGAGGAGTCCAAGGGTAGTGGTCAAGCCTGGTACTGTAGGCCTACTGATCGTCTGCTAATTTACGAGCTCTTGCCTCTTTTGTGTACACAACACGTCGTTTTGGTGAATAGGATTTTTTGTAACCAGCATTAAATCTTGTTTTTGGGTTTTCATCCCTTCTTTTTGTGGCCACCTTTATAGTGGAACCAGTCGTACCTGCCCAAGAATCTAAAAGCTTATGTTTGATTATTGAACCGGTTTTTCTATGTAATTACTAGTTTTGTTCCCCTTTGACCCATGTCGGAGTCGGAACAGCAAATTGTAGGATTATCAAGATATGAAATAGAGGAAAAGATTCGGCTTCCACTGATTGTGTGGGATAAGCAAATTTCTCGGATTATCGGCTGTCGGATTATCGGCGCTCTACTGCAAATGTGTTCTTTTAACAAATGAAGTAATTGTAATGCATGAGGAATTGTATAATTTTCCATTCTCAAATTTAAAGATAGAAGACTTTTAAGTCATGAAGCTTGTCCTTTGTGATCATCTTGAGGTTAAATTCTTACAAAAATCATAGATTTGGGTTTATTACCCGTTGATCGATTTCTAGTTTATTCTAGGTTTAGTTGTGTATTGAAGCTCTTCATGGCTGTTATTGTATGGTCGTGGGTCAATGCAAGTTGTATTTGTGTGAAGCATCTTATCAACTCTTTTTTGGTCTTTGTCATGTTCAGCAACTGGAGAGAAGCATTGCAGAGTGCAGAAAAGAGCTAGAGGCATCTAAAAAACATGCAGAAAATCTGGAAAGAGCAAAGGTAAATATAACTATTATGTGTAAGAGTAAGTTTTTATGAAATACCTTTTTTGCACATTTTCAAACAGAAAGGTGCGTTGGAAATGATTGCACATATCACATGGGCTTTGATATTAGATATTTTGTGATACAAGGTCAACTAAGACACACATCTGTTTTTAAAAATTGCTGTTTATGGCAATAATAAGGCTTGAAAATTGATACTACACTTGCTAGTAAAAAGCACCATGTCTGCCCATGTTTTAATGCAAAGTTGCAATGTTTTCTTTTTTTATATTCTACAGAGCGACCTTGACCAACAGCTCAAGGACAAAGATGACTGGAATGAAAAGCTCAATGAAAAGATCAAGAAGTTGGTACGTTTGTGCGCAAAAGGGTCCTGAGTGAGGAAGGTTTTTGGTTGTTGTTGTTTTTTTATATATAGCTGTCACATTCTAACTTAAATACTTGAAATGAGTGTGGATAGGATTGCTGAACTAGTGGAACCAAACTTTGGGGAAGTTTTGATTCGGATCGGGGATGAACTGACAACGCTCTTTACGTCTTGGACAGGTCAGAACTCTTCGAGGGAAGGGAAAATTGTTTCCTTTTCCGCGTTGGGCAGGTTTCCGTTTTATGAAGGTGATTTTAGGGTGGGGAGATTCTGTTAAGAGAGGTTTCCGTTTTATAAAGGTTTCCGTTTTGGCAAGTTTGACTGTACATGATAAAGGAAATACCTCTTTTCTAGTTTGTCTGAGTAATGTTCATTGCAACACTTTACTAAGGAAGAATTGTCTGATTTGTTTATCAAATTCGACCATATTGTTTCCAGTCCCTTCCATTTTCCCTCTCTGTCCCTTTTCATGAGAAGTTCACTTAACCTTGCTTTTGACATCCAGATAGCACAATGAAATATTTTACTGATTATTTTAGCTTCACAACCCTCACAGATTCCACTGTCTCTATGAATACAAACAGGGACCATAAGAGGTGAGATCTTAGGCATAGACCACTCTTCTCATTCCCACCTGCAGGAAGTAAAATATTCATTTGAACTGTTGCTCTGAAGGACACAGCTTTGGACCCAAGCCTAGAACCTTCAAACCTGCAGCATAATTACATTTACAATCCAGCAGCCTAATAACATGTCATCGACACTAGTGGGGATTTTCTCGAAACTGTGTATATCCCTGTGGATGTTGTTTTCCCAAGTCCACTGTAAAATTAGTAATTTGCTTGAAAGGGACCAGAACCAATGACAACATTTCCTTTCAAATGTTTCTCTTTCTTTCAGGAACAGGAAATCGCATCTTTCCCAACAACCCGTGTTGACCATACTTCATATGATTCGCCAGATAAATGCAATCTATCTAACATTCATAGCACTCCAAGGAAAATGGTGAGAGTACTCAAATTGAAAGGAAAAACATTAATCACCATTAAACACAGTGAAGATTCAAAACAGATTTAATGTGTAGTTTCATTTGACAATATATTTCAATCTGTGTGCAGTCTAACTTTATTGTAATTAAGCTGTGCTCTTGTTTAAGTAGTTGTTATGTATTTACTAAGACATTTACACAAATGTTATGGAAGGCATTTGTTATCTTGTGATTTATGTAGAATATTATCTTCTTTATGAAATGAATACATGGAATCAATTTTATCAGGCAATGCCATTGAGACCCTCTTAATGAAAATTTGCTTCTCTCTTTTTTGCTCTTTTGTCCATTTTTATGCTACAGTATTGCTGAAATTATAGTGAAATGTAGTAAAGTATTTGAAGTATTTTGTGTTGTTGTTGTTGTTGTTGTTGTCGATCGAGGACTTATATGAGTTTTTCACCCTTCAAGTAGTCTTTACGACCTACAGAGTTATGGCAGCCTAGCTCTGTA
>JAUKPP010266765.1:0-11485 GCA_032273245.1 Phyllaplysia taylori
ATAAAAATATGCATGGGTTACACAACTACAACAACACGTTGATCAGGTTCCAAGATACACCGGGGAGCGCGAGTTATTTCCCGTTTATTTACATACAGTGGCCAGGGACTAATGGCTAGTTACAATTGCCAGTATGGCCGAACAATACAACACATACAACAGTTTTACTAAAGTATACTCATGTGCATTAGTAACTTGACACTTAGTTTTGAGGCCGTGTCTTCTTTTTCTTCGAAGCTGCATCAAAACAATTATATCCGAGGAAAGAACAATTATTTGGCTACATGTCTGCCAAATATTCTATTTCAATCCGATAACATTTGTGGACATTACACAAACACAAGTTAAGCTTTTTGCTTCCGAAACATCTCAAAAAGCAAAAAACAATTGCACTGGTGTAGCAACGGGTCTGTTCACCAGAACTCTCTGTAACCTCTCTTTTGTTTAAAGGAATCAATGATCTCTGCTCATCACATGCGGCTTGAATTTGTTCCTACGATATTATTGACTTTTTATCATATTGTTATTGCTGTCTAATTTTCCTCTTAGTTAGGTCCCAGACATTCCCAAATTTAAGTGTCGTCTGGTCACGGGCCGTTGAGTTCTGACACTTTTTTTTCTTGAGGAAACCCTCTTGTAACAAAAGCTTTATCTTGAAAGTCTTCTGAAAGCAGAGCTTACTAAAATGGGGATAAAAATGGATCGGTTACATGACGAGAGATAATGGCATTGCCATCAGCAATATTAATTATTTGTTTTAAGCTGTATTCCAGTGGTCTAGAGGTTATGGTGTTGGCCTCTCATGCCAATGGTCCCGGGTTCAACCCCGGGGCAGTGCAGGCATTTTTCTCGATAGATTTATTTCTCCGTCTTCTCTACCTTGACTACTCTTCCAACTTTACTCTACTATTATTCTTTCCCTGACGTGCTCTCCTCATTCTCTTCCGAGTCTCCTCTCGTCTGCTCTCGTCTGCATTTATACTTATTCTGTCCCTCTTCCCTCATACCCTACCTACTCCTTCTTTCTCTCTCTCTCTCTCTCTCTCTCTCTCTTTCTCTCTCCCGATCACATACCTGATCTTAGGATAGGTAAGATCCAACACCTAGTCGTTTCGGATAAGGACGAAAAATCTTGGAGGTCCCATGTGCACGTTGCCTACTTTAAAGAGCCCTTGGTGGTTGAAAATCGAACAGTGCAGGCCTATTAGGCCGCCATCCGCGCAAAATTAAAAATGAATTCCTACCCAAAAACTTTGGAATGGTTCTGGGCGCCGAAATGACCTAAAAGAGTCGATGGAGCCGTAAAACCCTAACCTATGACATTAGTTGATTTGGTTTGGCTTTGGTTTAACGCCTCATTCAACACTTTTAGGTAATTTACGACGCGGGACCTCCGAATTTGACCTCCATCTCAATCTCCGATAGGAAGGGGATCGGAGCCGTGAAAACTCCGAAAATATCCCTGGCAAACTCTCCGGATTCAAACGCATTATCCCATCATCCGTAGGCGGGCGCAGTACCGATCGGCCACCGATGCCCCTATGACATTAGAGGTACCCAGACCTGTTGCAAATGCTTTGTGTACTTCATCTTTTGGATTTTCGTAAATATGACTTGAGCTATTCTTTTTATATTCTTAAAAAAATTGTTGACCGGGAATTAAATAGAAGCTTATCTCTGCTGAATGATTCAAACCAGTTAAAAGTAAAGAGTTCTATTCACAGAAAGTTGTGAGAAAAACTTAGACAAAAACACTTTGGTGTTCGCAGATGATCTTTCGCACGGCGCATCTTGAGTTGAACCGTGTAAAAAAACGTAGAGAGGTTGGGAGAGCTGGGTAGTAGCAGAGTTCAGTGAATAAAACCAATAGTCCTCTTTATATAATATAAAGTTAGAATTTATTCACAACTCTGGAAATATTGCACGCACAGTGCCAACGGCAAACCAAAAAGCCTTGCAAGAATCTGGATTCTAGAGATTGCTGGGTCAAATGCAGGGATTTCACCTGCGATCTCAGATGGCTCAAGAGCAGTATCTGAAACTTCCAGTTTGTGAATTATTTTTTCTGTCCTCACCAACTCACAATTCTCAGTCTTCAAACTGACGGCTCGGACCAGACTGTTCTTCCCTTGTGCACTTTGGTACCCTTTCCCAAAGGCCAGTTTAAATATCCTCATCACGAGGATCTGGGTTCGAATCGAAAACCGCCAGTTCAACGGTCATTAATGTAATTGGCTGGGTTAATTATCAAATCAACACAGCATCAGAAGCTCTGGAGGATGCATCCGAAAAACAAAGAAACTGCTTATTCAATGGAAAGACACCTTGGTATCCTCCATTGACTGATATCCCTAAAACCAAGTACCCAAGCAGACATTTGATTCTGCAGTTCATGAGGTAGAGGGTCATCCCACCCCAATCCCAACTGCCATAAATCCTGAAAGAGGATTTTCATCAAGACAGTGAAGGGGTAACCTTCCAATTTTACCGGGCTTGCTTTAAAATAGAAACAATGGTCATTGGTTGCCCAATGATTACCCAATATCGTGAGAGCGGGAAGAATCTCCATGGAGGTATCATCAAAGCTTTTGCTCGTTGCCTGAAACACAGATGGAGAATTTGAGCTTCATTTGGTTAAAGGAAAACTTCCTTGATTTAATAGTATCACTTGCTGAAATGATCATGTGCTCAACTTCTTTCTCTGTATCCCAACCAGACAGCCAGTCATCTACATACAAATTTTTTCTCAGTTCATTGACCACCCTTGTGTTTTCAAAACCCCTCAAATGGTATTTGATTGTGGCATTCAACAATTAACCACTGATCTTGCGGCTAAAGTCAGACCTTCATGACTCAATTTTTCAACAATCTTTTGAGGCAGCTTGAGCTTTTGAATTGGGGCGCAGATCATTGGTGATTCAGCGAGAGGCATCTCTTCTGGTTCAGATTCTAAGTTCAACAGCTTAACTTTAAACTCATTTCTGAACTTTGGCACATTGGCTCGAAGTAGCAATAGAAACTTTCTCTTTTCCAATGCCACTCAACCTTAGTTTCCTGGCACAGGAGGAGGAAATGTAGCTTCTTTTGGGCCCAGTGTCAAAGAGTGCATTTACACTAATGTGTCGCTGCTGGCTGTCACACAGCCACTTGTGCTGTCTGCAGCACTGTCTGCCTAGCACTATCGCTTGACACAGGAATCCACCCCTAATGCTCTGTGTCACTGCTCTCAGTCTCTGTGTGCCTTGCACGGGTTGTGTCACAGAGAAGAGGGTGCTATCTACCCGAACTCGTACCCTTGGTCTGCGTCTTACAGTCCTTCACACAGTGTGGACCAAAACACGAGAAACACAATCTCTTTTTGTGGCACTGAGCTTTCACGAGAAACACAATCTCTTTTTGTGGCACTGAGCTTTCCTGCCTTCCAAATTGTCTACTCCACAAATAACACTTGTCCGAGGCATGTCCTCTGCCACAGACCCTACACATAACCTTGTTGTTGTTGTTGCCACTGCCACCGGCGTGTACCTGAAGGGACGTGGCAGTATACCTCTCGTTGGACTTGTCCGACGATTTTCTTGGATCTGGTGGGGTACGGAAGGTTAGGGAACGCTCCTGACTTATGATCTCCGCGTGTAGAAAAGACAGAAGAGAATCCAGGTCGCTCTTCTTGCCATCCCCCTGTCTCGCCTATTCCAGTCGAATGTTCTCTGGGAGCTTGTGTAACACGAGAGGGGTTAGAATAACGCCGTATGTGTTACTGGTGATGTCTAGAGTCTCCAGATTTCGAATGTGAGTCTGCAGTTTGTCATACAGACTCCAGAGTTCACTCGTTGTCTTTCCTGTAGTTGTTATGTTTAACAAATCTTGAATGTGACTGAACACAATTCTCTCCTTCCGCCCGAATCTCTGCTGCAGTGCAGCAGCTCACGAGTGATTTCATAATTGGTATCTGTGAGTGCCAGACCTTTAATTGCTGCCAACGTCTCCCTTTTCAGTATATACTGAAGGTAGTAAAATTTGCTCACGGAATGCAGGTCTGATACTTGAACAATTGAGGTGAACTTGTCCCAGGGGTACTGCCATTGGGTCTGGTCGCGGCTGAACTTCGGCAACTCGAGGCGAGGAAGCTTGGCTTGATGCAAATCGGAGTGAGACGTGGATGCCGAATCGATGTCTCCGGTAACAGCTTCACTTGTTTTTTCTATCTAGAAGCTCCTTGGCTTTCACTAGACTACGAAACCTGCTGTCTCTAAATGAGGAGCTCTACCGAGCTCTGTGCCTCGTAATGACTCAGCTTTCTTTCAAACTCTTCTACGAAGCTTGAAACTCCTTGCCTTGTTACATTCTCATCGAGAGTGTCTAACCTCATGGCAGCCAAGGTGAGCCTTGACTTACCTGCTGTTTTCACTCGTTTGCTTTGATCTATATTCATCTTATCACAGAAAAGGAAACTTCACAGCACTAGTATAAAAAAGGCTCAATGTCCCTACACTTGCAATCTGAGCAAAGACGTGTCATAAAAGAGAGCTCAATACTTGACACTGTGCAGAAAAGTCCAACTGGAAACACAAATCAGAAGTCCAATTAGGAGCAACACTTCACAGACTTATCTAAACTCCTGTCCCGGGAATCGGCACCATGTGAAAAAAGGGCATAGAGGTTGGGAGAGCTGGGTAGTAGCAGAGTTTAGTGAATAAAACCAATAGTCCTTTTTTATATAATATAAAGTTAGAATTTATTCACAACTCTGGAAATATTTCACGCACAGTGACAACGGCAAACAATAATGCATTGCAAGAATCTGGAAACATTAAATGGGCTAGGCTACAAGCTACCAATGAGAAAGCGTCGCACCCACTTAAACTACTGCACTATACTATAACTAAGTTGTAGGCACCGATGAGAGTGCATTGCACACACTTAGACTAACAGGCACTATACCAAGTGGTAGGCTACAAGCCCCGCCGAGAGTGCATCGCACACACTTAGACTAACAGGCACTAAAACATTAACTTTGAGCGAACCTTATATGCACTCCAAAGGAGACGTGTCAGTTAACTCAAGAGAAGCATCCAACATCGTTCTAAGGACACGTAGCTCTATCAGATAAGGCCACGTCAGTTTCCCGGGAAACTAATAGATAAATACCGGAAATAAGTGATTAAAGAAAGGTTAATGATGATGACAAAATTACATTAAATTTTAGAAGGGTTGCGTCCCTTTCACCATGTGATTATTTTTTACACACCGCATCCACACCAAGGACCTGTTTCCAAACAGTTCCGGCCAACACACGCGTTGACCAATATGTATCTATTTTCTTTTTGACAACTTGGAAACACATGTGTCACTGTTCCCATAGAACTACGATAGCTACACAGATAAAAGTTGGCAGATGCCCGCAAAAGATAGATAAGTCCTCATGACGGCCATCGATTTTATTATTTTTTTATTTCCTGAATTTAGACAAATATATTTGACAAAAAGTTCCCGTCCTTCTTTTATCTTTACAATGATTCTACTGAGAAACGAAACAATAGACACGCTTTCAAGATGTGTTCGACGTGCGGGCACCTCGCAACTTTCCCGCACGAACTGACGTGAACTCATGCTTGCATTCAGTTTACTACGAGGTTTGAGACCCCTATCTTCTGATGAGAACGGGGAATGGGGTCGAACCTGGTATCAGGACCACGCACTTTATGTATTCTCTCTCTCTCTCTCTCTCTCTCTCTCTCTCTCTCTCTCTCTCTCTCTCTCTCTCTATCTCTCTCATAATCTCTCTCTCTTCCATTATTACCCGGGCGAAGCCGGAGACGCAGCTAGTTTCTTATATCTCACCTGCAAGAGTTCAGATGTGAAGAGACCTTTTTTAGAACACCTGATTGTCGCTCACCGCTGCGTGAGAACGTTGGCCGGGCCTGGATCCTCGGCGTGAATGAACCTTTATGGTGAGGCTCTTCGCCTATCACACAGAAGACCTGAGTTCACTCCCCACGTGAGGACGAGCACTTGCGTCTTTCTACTGAGATCGGCCCTCTCAGCCCTGGAAAACGGAGTCGACGTAGCCTGTCTTTTTAGAATGGCCTTTCAGTGTTGTAAAGGACGTAAGACTAAAAACCAAACAAACATTCTTCCTTGCCATCTACTGATTTTCAGCCGTCCTCTCGCCAAGTCCTTAAAATAACTTTCTTTATTATCATTTGACATATGACGCATAATGTATATTACATCGCCCCCTTGCCCCATTTTCACTTACGTTCTATCGAGTTTAATCAAATCAATCAATTGTGTGGAGAACTATTATGAAAACTGTTTGCCTGTGCTCCAGTCACAAATTCGCGTTCGGTCACAAATTGGCGTTGCAAGCCTTGCTTTTTTTCACAAACAAAGATAGCAGCCACGGAGGTAGGGTCCATACAAACAAGAAAGCAGTTCTTGCTCCATCTTTTTGATCGCCTGAAAAATCTACCAATTATTTTTCTGCAAGTAATTTTCCCGCCATTTCTAAAAACCATTAAATTTTTAACCTTTATTTTCTTTTGCATGGCCCTGGTGGCAGCCATTTTATTGCATGAGACAAATTCATGGCATTTGTAGCAGTCTTTGTGTCTACAATAATTAATTGTCGCATAGTGTTACATTCCTTTAATATCAGACACTATTGGGTCGCCGGCTTCGCTCGGGTAATAATCGGAGCATTATACAAAGAGAGAAAGAGAAAGAGAGAGAGAGAGAGAGAGAGAGAGAGAAAGAGAGAGAGAGAGAGAGAGAGAGAGAGAGAGAATACATAAAGAGCGTGGTCCTGATCCCAGGTTCGACCTCATTCCCTGTTTTAAGGAGATAGGGTCTCAATCGTCATAGTAGGCTGCATGCACGCATGAGTGTTTGGAGTTCACGTCATAGTTAGGAAAAAGAATAAGGCCACCCCTTGTATCTATTTTGATTAACACCCAAGGTATCAGGCTAGGTGAGGTAACGTATTCATCTGCTCTTTCATCACACACAGACCTCGGTATTATGGAACATTGCTGGAAGAGCGAGATAATAAGAGACTGATCGTGATTGGTTTGGCTACCAGTTTACGTCCCTTGCTATATTGTTAAGTCATTTGAGAAGCGGACTACTGCGACCCTGCCTGTCAGGGCTAAGGAGGACGCGTCCGAGTAGAAAAGCGAGATCTTGGGATCGAACTTGGGTCTTCCGCATGATAGGCGAAGAGCCTAAATATTGCACCACAGACGCCGGATAGAGAGAGAGGGAGAGAGAGATAGAGAGAGCCAGAGTAAAGATAGGATCCCCTGATCCTTCGTCGAGTAAGCTGAAAATAGACCATTATTATCGCTATATTTGGAGCGAAACAGTATACATGTAGTAGGTCTTTTTATCTAGAGAGTGAGCGCACCACACGCAAAGAGAGAGAGAGAGAGAGAGAGAGGGAGAGAGTGAGAGAGAGAGAGAGAGAGAGAGAGAGAGGAAGAAGTGAGACAGAGAATAGAAATAAATAAATAAAAGAAAAATAGTGGAGAGAGCGAGAACATTTTACCACTCTGCTCTCTTTCTCTCTCTCGCTCTCTTTCTCTCTCTCTCTCTCTCTCTCTCTCTCTCCAACTTTCTGAGAGCGACATACAGAATACACAAGAATTCCGAATCCCTAGTTCTTGCTTCCTGATCATTAACGCTAATGGGTTTGTCAGAATGTGCTACTTAATTGATCAATAAAAGGACTTATCTCTGTAGACATTATAGATGAGATTCATCCTTACACTTACTCAAGTCTGATCCAAAGCGACATCGAAAGGGGGAGTCGGCGTTTGTGGTGTAATGGTTAGGCTCTTTACCTTTCACACAAAAGACATAACTTTCAGTCTCACGTTGGAAAGCTTTTAAGACGATATGTCGACGTGGTAAATCGACATTCGGCTTAAGTCGACATATTTGGAATTCCCAACTTTTTCTTCATTTACAACACCAACATCCCTTAAGTCGACTTCTCTTTACTAGTAAGTTAATTATTTTAAGGTTATTTGTTTATATAGGCGCCAGCTTTTTTGCTTTTTTAGCCCCTTGTTAACATAGCGGTATTCTTTTCCTTGAGAGTTATGTCAATGTTTTGTCAGTGCATGTTCTATTGAGGTCTTTTTCCGCTAGGTGTATTCAGGTTTGGGTAGGGGAGTGAAGCTTGGACTGGCTGGGAGGGGTAGTGGAGAAAGCGGGTGAGAAAAGGGGGGGGGGGGGAGGAGGAGGAGCGAGAGAGTGGGAGGAGGAGGAGGGAGTAGGAGCAGGGGGCAGGGAGTTGAAGGAGGAGGAGGGAGAGAGGATAGCGGGAGGAGGGAGGGGGGCATTGGGAGTTGTGGTCAGGCCGTTTGTTAGGTTATGCTCTCTTTTCAATGTTTGCGATTATTTCCCCTCTCCGCGTTTTTGGCATTACAATAGTCTCCAAGATTAGCATGTGGGATAATTTATAGCATATCATTTGTTTATGCTGTAATGATTAATTAGAGGATGTTAGTGATAGCGATTGCAACACAGCTCATAGAGGCTATTACTGAATGTGTATGTATGGTTTCTTGTGGTTAGTATGAATGAATAAAGAAAATCAAAATAGTATGATTAGGGCAGATTGTGGAGAATAGAGCATCAGTAAAATGAAATGATAATGGCAAAGCGTGTAAGAAGAAAAAGAAAGATGAGAAAAAAACACGGAAAAGAGAGACGGACTGGCAAACAAACACGCCGCAGAGATGTATAAATGTGCTGAAATCCTAAGTGCACCTACGAAATGAAGAAGGTAGACATATTAAATGAAGAACCAGAATTGTATCTCCGGGCTTTTATGTTTGTGAGAATCATTCAAAGTTTGAATTTGTAGACAAATAATGTCAGATCCAAAGGGGTAAGACGAAGAGAGACACACAGGGAGATAGTGGGTGTGAGAGAGGGGGGAGAGAGAGAGGGAGAGAGAGAGGGGCAAGCTCGGATGGGAAGGAGAAGGAGAAAGGAAGGCGGGGATGGAGCCTGGAAGACCAAGGTGGCGATGAGGGCTTAGTACATTTTGAACGGTATAAAGAACTTGTTCATGCGACAGTTGTTGTTTAATTTTGTCTTGAACTGTTTAAATATTGAACAGAAAATGAGAACATGTTCAATCGTTGGTGATCTGTCGCATTCTTTACATGTCTTGTTTCTCTTTAGGTTAAAAAAAGAGGTGCGTATAGCCTCATGCGTGTTATTTGGTCTATGGTTTCTCCATAGTTTATTCTTGTTTCAACTTTTGGCACAATCATTCTAAAGAATATGCTCTTTCTAGAGGTGGTCCACAGAGGCTGCATCATTTTATCTCTAAATTTACGGCTCAAGAGGCTTTTAATTTCCGACGAATCTAATTTTGTCTTGATGCTAACTATCACAGTGTGGGTGTCGCAAGCCGTATTCTGTGATTCCATCCAATGACTTTGATCGGTTGCTATTCTACATTCATGCAAATCACAGGCGTAACAAACAACGTTGGTGAGAGTACATGGATAAGGGTATATGTATTTTACTGGCGCTAAATTGGATAGGGACTTTCTGTGTGCGTGATTATATTGTTATATTGCAGTGTATAATGCCAATCTAAGTTTTGATAGGTTCAATATAGATGTACCATGTAAATGCTAATCCAAAAGAGTGTTATAAACTAATTACTTTAAGGATCAAGACAAACAATAACAGATCATTGGTCTAAAAAAATAAATTACCGAAGCTTCAGTATTACAATAAAATTATTTAGGTTTGGTACTACCTTGACTAGACAGGTATTCAACAAAACAACAACACGGCACAATTAAACTAAAAATGTCCACACAAGCTCGTGGGCCTCTCTCCTCGTAGTTTGGGATCAGGACGCAATCTTTCCACTGATGGGCGTGACGCCCAATCTAAATTGTAACTGAGCTTCTAGACACAATTCTGCTTTCCCTTAGAGTTTCTTGGGTTGAAATAATATATAGCCTGGATGATGCAAAACAGTTCGGCCTCATTACGAGCCCTCTAGAGCAAACAAATATCACTCGAATGCAATGCTACTTTGACACAATGTCACTGGGACCATAATATTGATATGTCGTAGGATAAAATAATATTACAGGTACTCAACTTCACTTGGATACAATGTCACTTGAACGCAATGCCAAGGGGATAATAAAATGTATAATGTCACTGGGATATTATGCCACTGGTATTCACATGGTGTAATAGTTCAAATCGGTCACGACTCAATCTCGGCAATTACGTTGCCCCAACTCAATCTTGGCAATGGCGATGCCCCAACTCAATCCCCTTTACATTTTACTATAAGTAGGAAAGAAAGCATTTATTTAGTACATCCACGAAATAACATAATATGAGCCAGCGAAACTCACACCCGTAAAAGGATTTATCGCACAATTATTTTTTCACACTGGTTAATAAAAGGAAACTTCTGTTTTCCAAAGGGAAAATTATTTGTATCGTAGTCCCTAATCAAAAGCTAGCACTTTACGTTTACTTTATGTGCTTCCAGATTTAAACATAACAAAAGTGAAGTAACGACTGATAAGGGAGGATAAAAGTAATGTAAGTACGGATTAATTAGCACTTCAAATAACACAACACATATATTTACCAGGGCGGAATTAAATAATTCAGCAATAGCAATAATTACTCTTCTGTCTACACTCTCTGTCTACATGACAGGCTCACAAAACGCGAAAACTACAGTTTCACAAAGATAATTAAATTCACAAATTGAAAGTTCCAACAGCGCGTTTACGATAGGCGTCAAGTAATATAGTGTAAAAACTACACGTTTTCACACAAACACAGCAATCTATACGATTGCAAACAATAGTTTAATCCAAACTGAATTGTTCCCACACCGGTAAAAGACTGTGACACGACTACACGTCTGTCATCGGATTTAAAATCAGCTTAAAGTGGCTATGAAACGTCAACACGCGCATGTTACTCGAAATTGAACTTTGCTGAAAGGCTAAAAAAAAAAAAATCTGAATTTATATATTGTGATGTCATAGTTTATGACATAGGTCACTGTGGTAGAAATTAGGCATCACTTCCGCTTCACTTCCGCTTGACTTCCGCATTTGGATTCGTCTGCGACTGACGCCGCCTGCTCTTTACTTTAGGCCTACTCTGTAGACTTTAAATGAATAGTCTAGCCAGTGGTTTTCAAAGTTTTTTCGCCCACCGCACCCTTTTTCACCCAGCCGAGTCCCAGCGCCCCCTACTCCACCCCAACCCAACCATCAATCTGACATAGCGACATCCATATTAACAATCTTTTAGTTAAAACCTTTTTTGTACCTTGTCTCGGAAATATAGTTCTTAGTAGCACTCATGTAGTAAGCAGTGTTTTAAATTACAGTTCCACCTGCCTTTACGGAAACCTCTCTTAACGGAATCTTCCCGCTCCCCCCTTGATAAATTCCTTTATTTTGTCTCTGTA
>JAUKPP010266787.1:331-11483 GCA_032273245.1 Phyllaplysia taylori
CAGGGGGCTGACAGTCGTAACCATAGAATAAGCCTACGTAGAACAACAGCGGCACTGAGGCGTGGAGGGAGAGCATGGATAGAGTGGCGAGATTACCATCATTACGTCAGGACAACATGGCAGAACGTTCTTGCCGTGACCCCGCCACATTCAGAGCTGACGACTGGATGAGACAAGAAACAAAACCAACACAACAGACCCGGATATCCAGATATTCTGCCCTGGATATATTGTAAACGGCTGAATTGCGTAGACACAAAGTTCGTTCATTGCTTGTTTGATCAATGCTTTATGAAATGTCGACACTGTATGGCCGTTTCGAGACGGAAATCTTGAACTTCCGGCCAGCATAAGTTGGTGGATTCAGCAGGATAGACAAAAAGTTGGTTCAGTGTTCCTTTTGAATGCTTTGAGAAATATCAACACTATAAGATCATTATAGCTCTAGGGGGTGTATAAGAACAAAAGTACGGCATAGAAGAAGAAGGACAAGAGCGCCCGCCAACCACCCACACATACCCGGTACCCTAAAATCTTCTCGACTCTCCGCCCTTGCCAAAGTGTAAGCCACAGCCGGAGCTCCGTGGGCGTGCTGCACAACTGAGCCTGACGGAGCACATGGCACTGACACTCTGCACACCCACACGTACACGGAGTTGAATGTCGCGACTGCAACACAAGGTACTGACAGTCGTGACAAAACGCGTATATTACTGTCTATTATACATACAGTATTGGCACTCAGGCAAGTAGAGAACACAAAATGACCTTATAGTGTTGCAATGGACGTTACGCCAAAACCAAACCAACCAGAGCATCCATCAACCACACAGATTAGACTCACATTCTTCTTAATGAGTCTGTGCACGTGCCAAGTTGTAGGTGGAGGTCGGTGCTCTCTAGCCATGAAATGCAGCCAGAGTGAGACACACGATACCGACACCCCCAACTCCACACCCACACGGAGTTGAATGTCGCAACTGCACCACAAGGTACTGACAGTCGTGACAAAACGCGTATATTACTGTCTATTATACATACAGTATTGGCACTCAGGCGAGTAGAAAACATCAGAGCACCCACCAACCACCCAAATTAACCAGGCTGCCATCTACAATGTGGCGTTTGCAGAGACGTTAAGAAGAATTTCGGGAAGTGTGGGTGGTTGGCGGGCGGTCCACGCCTGAGTGCCAGCATGTACACCATACAGTAGAGTGCATGATCTGTGGTTACAACTGTCAGTGCCGTAGGGTGCAGTTACGACACTGAGCTCAGTGTGGGGTGTGCATTCTTCTTAACGAGTCTCTGCACGTGCCAAGTTGTAGGTGGCGGTCGGTGCTCTCTAGCCGTGAAATGCAGCAAGAGTGAGACACACGATACCGACACCAACAACAACACACTCACGCGGAGTTGAATGTCGTAACTGCACCACATATCATGTTTGCACATCTTCCTTTCTTCATCTAATTGGACAAAACTACTACTAGTAACAAAAAGTCACCAACAAACGAGACAGGTTGTATCAATTTTGAAAGAAAAAATATTGGTGACGATAAATAAATGGTCGTCCCACTAAGGGACGGGAAAGAGGGTGTGCCACCTCTGGACTCAAAGGAGCAAAGGAATGTAGTGATAATAATAAAGTATTATAACATCCTCTAACGGTTAAGTGCATGATAATCATAAAAACACTTATAATTACTATGTCTGTCCAAAGAACAAACAACACTAACGACTAAAGAACGTCTGGACCTGGAACTGCTTGGTGTCCTACTCTAACTCAAGAAGTCTTTATTAACCAACCGGGGTCTTTAGAGTAGAAAATTGGCACAGGTTAGGAAAACAGAAGAAAGGGAGAACAAATGCACCACAGGGCGCTGACAGTTGTAACCACAAATCATGCACTTTACTGTATGGTGTACACGCTGGCACTCAGGCGTGGACCGCCCGCCAACCACCCACACTTCCCGAAATTCTTCTTACCGACTCTGCAAACGCCACAGTATAGACGGCAGCCTGGGTTCTGTAGGCGTGAGATGTCGCTAGATGAGAGTACGATATGACACCGACACTCCAGCCTGCACGCCCACGCGGTGATGACACTGCATCATACGGCTCTAGCAGTCCCATCTGCACCATACGGTACTGACAGCCGTAACAAAACACGCGCCATAATGTATGATGTACGCCAAACACTGGTACTGAGGCGTAGACAGAGAGCAATGCTCAAGTAACGAGATTACGTCAGGGTAACAGGCAACAAACTACAGATCTGACAACAAGATAAGACACCCCTCCCCTTCCCCCCCACCTCTCTCCTGGTGAACCTCTCAGGATTCAAACCCAAGACCTCCTCATTTGTAGGCCGGAGCACTACCACTCCGCCACAGACCCCCCCTGTGTAGAGAGAAGTCATGGAGCAGATGAGGCCCAAGAGCAGTTGGATGAGAAGCAAAAAGGTATATATTTATAAAGGTGCCAGCTTCTTTGGCTGTTTTATCCTCGAGGGCCAGAGAGCAGTTAGATGAGAAGCAAAAAGGTATTGATTTATAAAGGTGCCAGCTTCTTTGGCTCTTTTAGCCTCGAGGGCGAGAGCAGCACCAACCTGAACTGCACCAGTTTCTCGTACTCGTCCGACTCGCTGCTCTGTGTGAGCCGCCGGTGGTCCTCCTGTAGCAGTTTGATGCTGACCTTGAGTTGCTGAATCTCTTGTTCCTTCAGACCAACCTGCTCACCCTGAGAACACAACAACGAAAGGGTCATTTAGTTTGTTCAACTTTTACGGCACTTGCGACACTGTGAGGTCATTAAGAGACCGGCTACTTACAACAACGCACGGGTCATTTAGTTTGGTCAACTTTTACGGCACTTGCGACACTGTGAGGTCATTAAGAGACGGGCTACTTACAACAACAACTCACGGGTCATTTGGTTTGGTTAACTTTTACGTCACCTGCAACACTGTAAGGTCATTATCACTTGGTTACGCGCCGATGCGAGAATTATTGAACTCTTTTGCGTATACATTTTTGTTTCTCTTTCGGGTTACTAATCCAGACCGAGCTTACCCCTCTTTATGAATTTAAAAGCTCTCTGATCTAAACGCAGACTGCACTGACCAGAGTTTTCTGCTGTTCCTCCAACGTGGCAACATGAGCAATCCGACGCAGCAGCCTGCGGTTCCTCTTGGCATGGTTGGTGCGCTTGTGCCGCTCGTACATGAGCTGGTTCTGCATCAACAGGATCTGACCCCGCAGGATGTTAACCTCGTCCGCCGGCGGCATCCCTGTCAGGATAGGAAGGTGAATGTCAAAGGACATGACAAACTATAGGGGTTTGTTTGTTTGTTTGTTTGGTTAAGGTTTTACAGCTCCATTGACTCTATAAGGTCATTTCGGCGCCCAGAACCATTTCAAAGTATTTTTGGGTACGGATTAATTTTTAATTTTGCCCGGATGGCGGCCTCATGGGCATACTCTTTTCGATTTTCAACCATCAAGGGTTCTTTAATGTGCGCAAAGTGCACACAGGGCCTCCGAGATTTTTTTTTGTCCTTATCCGAGAAGACTAGGTGTTTGATCTTAAGATCAGGGGTGTGGCTGAAAGGGAAGGAGTTGACAAGGAAGAAGAGAAGAGCAAAGGGAAGAGAAGGGAAAAGCCACTTACTGCTATTGAACGCGTTCCCGCGATTGTTAGTCCCGGAAGGATTTCATGCAAATTAGAGAGTGAACGCGCTCAAAAAGTGATATTTCATGTAAAATATCCAAGTTTTGATATTGGGTTCGGAAAATGTCAAAAGCATTTCTTCTTTCCCTTCTTCAAGAAAAATTGTCTTTGCCATTCTTCTTAGTTTAATTCGGTCAGTTTTACGTCCCCTGCAACACTGTAAGGTCATTTAAGAGACGGGCTACATCGACCCTGCCTGTCAGGGTTAACCTGGGTTGAGAGGGAGAAATCCCAGTAGGAAAAAAACCCAGATCGTCTGCGCTCGGGATTGAACTCGGGTCTTCCATATGACAGGCGAAGAGCCTAACCATTACACCACTGTGCCAGTCTGCTTAGAAATAGCCCCTCACAATAGCAGTGTTTAATGTATTAAGACAAAATTACCTCCAAAGTGTGTCCAGTTGGTGGATTCTTTGCTGGTCAGTGGGATTTTGGTCAGTTCTTTGGCATGGATGTCCGAGCCCAGTTTGAGATGTCGGTCAAGGAGTTCGGGAGGAGAAACTACACTGAACAAAGACACCTCATTTCCTGTCAAAAGTCAAAGGTTAAGAACAAGCTAGAGTCCAAAGGTCAGTTACAAGTCACAGATACACCTATAGGTTTTTCGGGAAATCCCATTGTTTTTTTCTACTTTTATTGAGAATGGGACAGCTCTATAAGCATTTGCATTTTTATAAATTCGAGGGCTGGTTTTGTTTCAGGTGCCTTGTTACACTGATTTGTTATATAAGAAGCAGCATTCTCACCTCAACCTTTAATTCTTAAGGAAAAAAAGTTGTTCAGGCCTATAGATACTCTGAAAAAGACATAGTGAGTCTCTATTGGGAATCAAATTATGTTTCTTTCAGTTCAGAGGCAGTTACTCTACCACTCACAAACATACCCTGAGCTATTTGCCTAAAATTTTCCAACAAAAAGAGAAGAAAAAAAAGAGAAGAAAAAGGAAACAGTATGCAAGAAAGAAGGAGCACCTTTGATTGTAGTAGTGCTGGTGCTAGTGGTGGTGGTTCTGATATCCACGCTAGAGGCCGCCGTGTTTGTCCAGTGGTTGGACGAAGTGACCATCAGCTGCAGGTGGCATTTGTTGCAGACGGCCAACTTGGCAGGCGCCAGGATGTACTGGAACACAGGGTTCACCGAGGCTGGCAGAACTGGCATGGGCTCTTCCTCCACTGTGTCAGAGTCTGCGTGAGGCGCGCTGCGGCGAGGTGTGTCCTTGGCGCTGCCTGAGGAGTGAAGAAATGGGTGTTGTGTCGATCACACAGAGGGTGTTTTCATTGTGTTAGGATTCTAGTAATAGTTATATCTATAATGTAGTAAACTGTATTCGTAAAGTTCTTCTACGAGTATAGTTTACTATGATTGTAATGTTTATGTAATATTAATCTAATCTTGGGCGCTGCATAATCTATATGAATGATGTTATTCACGTCCATATAATTTCACATCACATGTATGTATTAACGCTTCTATGAACATGAATGTGTTGGTACGCCATTGTACAATGAATTTCCCTACTGAGGCAAACAAAGTCGGCCTTTCTTTCCTTCTTTCTATGCAATATTGAGACTCACCCAAAAAAAAAAAATGCGAGTGTTATGAAGTAAACAGACAGACAGACGATGCAGTAAAACACTGGATAAAAGACACACAAGGAAAACACAGGACATCAGTAAATACAAGATCAAACTTGAGCCTATAAAGACTCTATCCCACCTTAAATAGTTTGTTACAGTACAAGCTGACCACTCTCATAACATTTGAGATCACTTAAGATCGAAGACCATTGATTTCAGTGAAACTCAAAGGATTCGATCCCAGGACTTCCGCACTTGGAGGCGAGTGCTATGCAATTTGGGCACGGACTTCTCTGTTTCAAACTATGTGCTGGCTGACTATTCTATGGCGTATAACGCACTATCAGTATAGAAGCTGCCTGTACTCAAAACTTCTTTTAATTTTTCTATCAAAGTGACGCTGGGCGCCGAAATGACCGTATAGAGTTGATGGAGCCCTAAAACCCTAACCAAACAAAAAAAAAGCAACGCGACTAAACACCATTCATTCCTCACCGCCAAAGCTGGAGATATCGTCCAAACTGTCCTCACTGGCCAGACTTTCATGCGCGCCAGCTCCCTCGACGGCGCTCTTCTGACGCAGAAACCTTCCGCCCGGCCCTGCTCGGATCACCAAGCCAGATCCCGCCTTCTCCACGGCCGAGTAAAACTTTTTGCTTTTCCTCCCCGCGGCAGAGTTGTCAGGCGTTTGCTGATGCAGCGACAATCTTTTGAATGGTGGACACGACCTTGGACGTCCTCTGCTTTGTGACACAACTTGTGAAGTCATAGAAATAGTGTCAAGGTCGGAGGAAGAGGAGTTGGAGGTCAGGCTGTTGAATCGGATTCGGTTGACTTTCTTCATGAACTGGAAAACAAACAGAAGATTAATGATGGCATGCTTTAACTCTTTGAGACTCGGGTCCATATTTTGTTAAGTTTCTTCATGAACTGTGAAATGTATACAAAAACACGATTGGTTTAGCTTTCTTCTTCTTCTTCTTCTTCTGCGATCCCCTGCTAGGACTCAGGGGTAAGTCACAATGACTGAATTTTACATACATCACCTATTTATCCTGCAGTGGCTTGTGTTTCCACAAGTGCACTGCAGGGTCCCCATACCATACAGGCAACCATGTTCCATTTTCGATGGGTACTCTTATTGTTTGAGCTGAGAAGAGTGGCTTCAGTTGCGATGCATTTTTAACGCCTTGTACGGTATCATGCTATGCATCAGAGCAGAAGGTGCCATTCTTTGATCGTGGAGGAGCTTTGAGCTAAGGGTAAAACAGCAAAAAAAGCTGGTGCCTTTATAAATAAATAACTTCTAACTACAGTAGAACCCCCATAAGTCGACATTGCTGGGGCTATTGAAATCACTTCGAGTAAAGAGATAGTCGATTTCCACTCAAAACACACTTGCGCTTTCACACGCTTGCATACGGCCATGGATGTAGAAAACGAGGCTTGCCGTCCGGACTAGTCCGATCACCAGCATTATTTGCATAGTTTTCTAAAATAGCACATGCTGTATTTTCGCATTGACAAAGACGGTTGAAGGCAGTACCGAGCAGACCACCAGTTCAGCACTTTTTCTATGATTTTTCCCTAATAAAGCCCTGGTAAGTATATAAAAAGAAATTATACCAAAAGGTTTTATGGGTTACATAGAATTTAACACATGAGTGAGCTAAAGCTAGGTGCATGTTACGAGAGGTTTACCGCACCTGTCTGACAGACTCGGCTGTGACCTCGGCCTGGGACGCGAGCGTGGAGGCAGAGGAGGACGGACTGGCGCCCTCCTGGAACTGGTCCTCCTTCTCGTTGATCTCCTCCACTTCCTGGTCGACGTTCACTGGTGGAAGAAAGGAAAGATTGGTTGGTTGTGTTTCCATGGCAGGAATGATGCAGCGAGGTCTCTTTATCACACAAAAGCCCTTATGTTGATGGCTTACGGCACTATCAATACTGTTAGGTCAACCGCCTTTGCAAATAACAATTTGCGATCACTCGGCCCATATATGCGCTGACCCATATTCACCCATCCAATCACTCGGCGCATATGTGTGCCAGGTCTGAGAAGTCCGATCATGTCACAGCTGACTGCGAGTGACTGTAAAGGTTCTTTCTCCTTCTGACTATGTGACCACAAAGTATTAAATGACCTAACAGTGTTGAGAGAGGTGTAAAACCAATACTAAACAAAAACCAACCTGGGTCCGATGTGTTCAATGTGCTAATGACATGCGGAAGGGACTTGATCGGGACTGTGGCCATCTTGTCAGTTGGGGCCCGTGCCTTGCCGTCTGTCTGCGACACGGAACTGTCTGTTGATTTCTCTAAGCCTGGTGTACTGGATCCACTCTGAGGAGTGTTGAGGAGTTAGTTTGATTATAGTGTCACTCTCTTTTCACATCGGCGCTGTGGTGTAATGGTTAGGCTCTTTGCCTGTCACGTGTACTGCCTGAATTCAATCCCGAGCGCGGATGATCTGGGGTTGTTTTTTTCTGCTGGGATTTTTTCTCTCAGCCTGGGTTGAAGTAGCCCGTCTCTTAAATGACCTTACAGTGTTGCAGGGGATGTAAAACTGGTAACAAAACAAAACCAAATCTTTTTTCACAGTAGGCTCTCCATTTTAATCAGCATTTCTCATGAAATTATTAGTCTAATTTAGAACTCAGAGCCTCCCTTCATAAATAAACACACCAAATACAACTTGCATATCCATGAGCTAATCCATTGCTGAGGATCAGCAAAGTAAAGTAGGTAAGTACATGAGCTAAAGATGACTTTAAAAAAAATGAACCCTCTCCGACACATGCACCAACATTCTTGCCTGATTCTTCTTCACACCTACATTCATCCCAAACTAACCCCCCCCCCCCCCCCTCCACCCTCTTTCCTGACAGTTATGCCAAAAAATCCCCTCTCCACTCCCCATAAAGGCACA
This sequence comes from Phyllaplysia taylori, assembly GCA_032273245.1. Taxonomy (NCBI): domain Eukaryota; kingdom Metazoa; phylum Mollusca; class Gastropoda; order Aplysiida; family Aplysiidae; genus Phyllaplysia; species Phyllaplysia taylori. The sequence continues at coordinate 8,564 of JAUKPP010266787.1, forward strand.
TTTCTTCCATCACTTCGCCTTCCTTCCGCCTCATCGCCCCCCCCCCCCCCCTCCCCCCTCCTCCCATAAGTTTAAACAGATGGTACTCACATGCTGTGAGGCCGTGTCAAACTTTGCAGCCTCAGCTTTGGTGACAGTCACGGGCACCGGGCCGCTGGATAGTTCTTCCATCTCCTCCACGGCTGCCGAGCTGAAGTGCAGTGACCTCATGGCCGGACTGCGAGACTGCAGGGGGCTGGCAAACGCACTGCCTTTAGACCTGACAGGAAATAAAACACAGCAACATACAGTCAAATCTGTCTAAGACGACCACCCAATATCGATAAAAAGTAGTCGTTTTACAGAGGTAGTCGTCTTGGAGAGGTCTTTTTCTTCTCTTGTCTTGGAGAGGGTTAATCTATAGAAGAAATGTAATATGGGAGTCGGTGGAAAATGGTCGTTTGTGAAGGTGGTTATCTTGCATAGGTGGTCGTTTTACTCTGTTTATCCTACCTGTCCCTCCATGGCCTATGTTACTGGTCCTGGGGCCGCCGCACTACGAGTTAGATTTTTATTATTACCAGGATTTTTATTATTACCAGGATTTTTCGCAAATTTAACACAGGAGTTTTTTTTTATTTGTATAATATTTTTGCGGGTGGATAAATGATGCAGCGCCTTAGAAAATCCTGGTAATAATTTTGGAGAAAATCTAGCGCAACCTGAGCCAAAAATTGTTAGACTGACTGGAGTATACATACTAGTGGTTGTAATACTAAATCACAGATACCTCGGAGGTCTTAAAGAGTATCAACGGAACAAATGGATAATAACAATAAAAAATAAGTCATTCCCTGACTTAATTGTTCACTACCTGAATGGTGTAGAGTCTCCACCACCCCGGCCCCCAGGAGTGACAGGTGATGAAAACATATTTGAGCCGGGTGTTGTCGGGGTTGTGTTTGGCACGGACACCACTGGTTTTGGCACAGCCAGTACAGGTTTTTTCCCATCAGCAGATTTGGGCTGCTGTGCGCCCCCTCGGCTGCTGCTGCGACTCAGCGGCGTCTGCAAAGACATAGAAGAAAGACAAAATTAAACAGGACATGATGAAGTTTGTTGTCAGCATTTAAGGTTTGGTTTGGTTTTGGCTTAACGTCCCTTGCAACACTGTAAGGTCATTTAAGGGACAGGCTACTTCGACCCTGCCTATTAGGGCCAACCAGAGCTGAGAGGGGCATTGTCCCAGCAGAAAAACGGAGATATGCTGGATCAAACAAACTGCACCACATGGGCCTCGAACTCATGTCCTCTGCGTGATAGGCGAAGCGCCTAACTGTTACACCACAGACGCCGATTGTCAGCATTTAAGGAAAATTTTCTTTTCGGTTATCCCATGGCACAACAAACCCCGAAGGATCAATGCGTAATATAAAATATGCAAAATATTGCGGGTAAAACATATAACACTATGGTGAACCTTCTCAACTGTGAAGTAAGCATTATGAAAAGACAAGCATCTGAACCAAGTCAATACAAGTATACATTACCGGTACTTAATGTCTTCAAAACAAGACTGAAGAATAAATTATCACCACAAATCCCTGATCACTAATTAGCTGGTAATATCAGTAGCATTGTAAAAGTAATAGCATTATTTTGTGAAGGATTGGATGGGGGAAGGGGGGGGGGAGGGACGAGAAGAGGAAGACGGTATGTGTGAAATGTAATTATAATCATATATTTTGATAGTGTTGCCTATATTGTCCCGAGTCATACCACCTTAGAAAAAGCCTTGCTATCTGATGCGAATCACTCAGAGCAAATTCAGTTGTTCCTCTCTCCCATTTGTATATATTCATGATAATAATAAAAGTCTTAACACTTTGTAGTCACACAGGCAGAAGCACAAAGAAACCTTACTATCACGCGCAGCGAGCCGTGGGATGATCGGAATTGTCGGGCCTGGCGCATGTATGCACCGAGTGACTGGCGGGCAAATTTGAGCGACTACAAAGTGTCAAATAACAAAGAGAAGAAGCATCAGCGACAGCGTGAGCTCACCTTATCTCCGTCCTCCGTCTGTGAAGGCGTGTGTTGTCTTGGCGTCATCTCGGGTGTGTCGCCCACTGCACCTACACACAGGTGCACACAGGGAGAAGAGATATGACTATAATACACCGTGAAACCAATCAAGATATGGCTTAAGTTACATTTTGGTCATAAAGAGTTACTGAAATAAGAGAGCCTGCTTGCTTCCCTTAGAAAAGGTAAAAAAAATTTATCTTGCTAGCTCAATTAAGTGCAGCACCTAAATCGTAGAAAGCTGCTCACTACACATCCACATATCCTTAAACAAGAAAACAGGAAAGGAAGGAAAAACATCTCTAAAGTTCGGCAAAATGTCAGAGGCAAATTGCTCCACACTAAGCTTGCGACCAGCTTTGGTTTTTCTGTAGTGTTGGTAGTCCAGTGTTTAGGCTGCCAGACTGGAATCGAACTTCGGTCTTCTGCATAACAGGCGAACAGCCTAACCATTACACCACAGCGCTGGTTGAGATAAAGAGGATGAGATGACTCACCAGTGTTGGTGCCAGCGTCAAGAAAGCTGGTGGCCGGAGTGGTGCGCTGCGAGGACGGGGGTGTGGACAGACCAATCAGGACTGACGGACTTTCCCCGAGGGCCGAGGCGTCGTAGGCGGGGACATACAGCGAGTGAGAGACCCCAATATCTGGGTGCTGACCTCCGTGTACAGGCATACTCTGAGGCTCCGCAAGAGCTGGGAAGATGGAATAACAAAAACAATTATTTTTCTTTGTGATTGTAAAACGGAATTTACTATATACCAATGGCTTCTTTGGTTTATTTTTGGTTTGGTTACCAGTTTTACGTCCCCTGCAACACTGTAAGGTCATTTAAGAGACGGGCTACTTCGACCCT
>JAUKPP010266798.1:0-11482 GCA_032273245.1 Phyllaplysia taylori
TCTGGTCAAATCTGGCTTTTTCTGTGTCTATCTGTGCCCCTTGTTATCTGGTCAAATCTGGCTTTTTCTGTGTCTATCTGCGCCCCTTGTTATCTGGAACTCATGTGGTATACGCTTGTGTGTGTACAGGATTCAAGTGCCCATCATTATACCTAAGATTTTAACAGGAATAAGATGGAACAAGCTTCTCTTCCGTCTACTGAAAAATGTGTGCCGGAAATGAGTGGCGCCTCCAAATGGCGGGTAAACTTTTGATGCTAACAAAGCAACACTCTTCTCTACCATTTACTTGTAAAAATGTCCCACAGTGCACACCAGTGCTCCTAGCGGCGGCCATTTTGCTGCGTTTGTTTGCATTTCAATCAGCTGATAAGGTTACCCGATGCTTGGTGGTGCCCCTCATGTCGGGGACCACATTTTCCCTAAGTGTGGGCTCTTTACTCTTTTATGGTCTTTGATTATCTATTAGTTGATGAAAGATACAATACTTATTTTACTTTTATGAAAAGTGTCTTTTGTGTAATGGTAGGCCTATCATGCAGAGGACATGAGTTCCATCCCCAGGTTGAACGGGTATCTAGTCTTTCTGCTGGGATGTATGGTCTCTTTCAGTGAGTCTCAGGCCAGGTTGGCCACATCATATCAATCCATGATTTAAGGTGGGCAGTTGGCGGGGGCCTGGTGTGGTCTGCTCTTTGTACTTCTACCTAAGTGTTGCTATTGTCTACATCTATTTCCTGACCTTGAAATGACCTTACAGCATTGTTAGAGCTTTTTATCCCAAACAAAACATAAGTGGGGCATCTTGCTGAGCGCTAAAGTGCCTGTGTACAAATGGCATTAAACCAAAAACTAACCAAAACATCATCATTATGCGATGCAATTTCAGGGCTCTCTATCATATTATTTTAAGTATCAAAATGCTATTTTTATCTTTAAGTGTGTCGTTTATCGCCTGCACAGATATCGATGAGTGTCTCCTCAATACGGACAACTGTGATCAAATCTGCGTCAACCTGCCAGGAGGCTTCAACTGTGACTGCCATTTTGGCTTTGTGCAGGACGATGTGGACAGATCAATGTGTGTTCCAAGTGAGTAGGAATAATAATAGATTGCATTTATATAGCGTATTTCCCCCTCAAAAGCAAGCTCTATGTGCATTTCAGCAATTATTACCCCAGTAGATCAAGTCATTCGGAAACCTCAACTTCCTTGGAAGCATACAGTGCAAGCTGCCATTTTACAGGCACTAATACATTAACATATGGACAAGTTCATTTGCTGTTTATAGCCGGGTACCTATTCACACCTGGGTGAAGTGAGGAAAATTCATGTAAAATGCCTTTCTTAAGGCCTAACTGGGGATTCAAACCCGCAACCTTCCGATTACGAGTCCGGCAGCGTAACCCCAGACTATCGACACAATTTGTCTGCTTTGCTCACTCTAAATCTGTGAGCCTAAAAGGAGAATTGAAGTGGTGTATTTGCATCAACGGTCCAACTGAGAAACCAGGTCAAGTCACAACTCTGCGCTGACTTATGGGCCAGGTCAAGTCACAACACTGCGCTGACCTATGGACGGGGGTGGTTGGCTGGCGTCTGACATGGAACGGTTTGTATCACGCAGAGGATTGGAGTTTGATCCCCTGTTAGACCAATATTTCCACGTATCTACTTAGATATTGTGTTCCTCTAAGCCTGGTTTAGCCCTGACAGGCAAGGTCAAAGAAGGTGCATTAAACAAAAATCTAACCTAACTCATTGTATCGGTCAGCCCAGTCAGAAAGTGCCAACTCTTACCATTCAAGCAATCATGTTTGCACAATGCCACCCCTCCCTAGTTGTAGTGTTATATTTTTTTTAATGTATAGTAGACCCATTTCCAATCAGCTGTGCTCTGAAAATTTGGATGTCCGCCTGTTAAATGGCCTTACAGTGTTGCGGAGGACATTAAATAAAAAACCAACCAACAACAATATTAACAACTTCTTCCCCCGTTATTTTTTCAGGTGTGGACGTTTGTAAGGATGAGCTCCAGTTGTCTTGCTCTGATGGATGTAGCGTGAACCGCACCACAAACCAGGCCTACTGCTACTGCTCTGGGGGAGGCTACGCTCTCTCTGCCGACCTGCAAACTTGCCAAGGTGACTTTGTCCACATGTTGACTTTTAAATGTGTCGTGTTGGGATTCGGCTAAATCTAGTGTCATGACTTCACACTTTATATTCACTCGGCACACATATGCGCCGGCTGAGTTTGTCCATCCAGTTTTGCTTAATTTTGGAGCCGGGCCCGAGAAGCCCAGTCGCGTCATGGCTGGCTGCAATTGACTGGTAGGACTCTTTGCCCTTTTGGCTGTGTGACTACAAACTGTTAAAACGTGAGCACTTTTTAGTCACATAGCCAGAAGGACAAAGATCCCCGTCATTCATGTGCAGCTAAGTGTGACACAACCGGGCTTCCCTGATTGGTACATTTGGGTCAGCACATGTCTGCTCCGGGTAAATACAAAGTGTGAAATATACAAAGTGTGAAATGTACAAAGGGTAGAATAGACAAAACTAGAATTCACATAGTATGAGATTAGAGAATTTAACATTCCAGCTCAGCAACTAGTCTTGACAACCCTTGTATGGTTTTTAAAATAAGTGAACAAACATGAGTAAAGTGAATACAATGTATTACTATTGCAGTTATCCTAGTAGCCCGCCTGTAATTATACATGGCTAGTATTCTATTTTACATTAGTATTATCGTCGGTGCTCTGATGGAACCTCGCTAACTCACTTTTCAAAATTTTACAAGAGAGACTTAAAACTGTCTAATGTTGTTGATATATAAGGTTTGGGGATAAAATTTTACCAATGTATTGTGATAGGCCTAAGACAACTTCCTATATTACAGGATGTGTTTCACCTGTGTACGTTGTTGCGTAATTCAAGATAATCAAAGTTTGCGAGGTCATCGTTCCAGGGCCCACGAGGCGATGCTCCGTTGAACCTCGCAAAGGGAGTTAGCGAGGTTAGAACAGAGCATCTCGTGGCTCTGGGTGCTCCACTAACCTCGCTATCGTTGGGTTGTCCTTATATTAAATAGTGTTTAACAATGCTCTGAGTCAACCTATAGCCTTAAACCCATGCGTAAGCGCTACATTTTATTTTTGCTTTATTGATCTTGTACTTTCTTTTTCTTTTGGATCAATTTACCTTTGTTTTCTGTTTCATTTTTTTTTTCTGTCTGTGTTTCATTTTTTTTAGAGCAGGGGGGGGGGGGGGGGGGTTGGGAGTGTTTACATGTTTTTTTGTTCGTTTAAGTTGCTGAAACGATGACATAGCAATGTTGGCACACTGAATTCAATTAAATTTGTACTGTTATACAAAGGAAAAGAAGAAATAGGAAAGGAAAATAAAAACAAAACAAATCACACTCATTATAAAGTCACAGAAATTTTTTTTGTGTAGAGTTTTAGAACTAACCCTCTTTAAAGAATGTGTTGTAAAACAACAGGCAAATTTCACTGAATGTGATCTTTTATGGGTTGTCTATTTTGCAACATTAATTAAACCAATAGTAAGACAATAGCAATAACATAAACAGTGACCAAAGCAGAACTGTAACATCCTTGTTACTGAGCAATTTTCTTCTGAGATTTTCGCACGCAGAAACGGTGTTGCTTAGTTTTTTCACATTGATATCATGGCAGATTATAAAAGTATCAAGGGGGCTTCGATACCGAAAATGTTTTTTTTTTTGGTACTGTATTTAATTTTTGTTGTTTTCTTCATAGTGTTCTTTTTAAGTTCGATGCACACCCGTGAGTGATATAAAGGCGTCTACGTTGTCAGTGTCATTAATGTGTGGCTCAACCATTGCCTTCACGTCAAGCCTTTTTGGTATTTAATGACATACTCCAAATACCTTGGCTTTTTTCATTTGATATTGGCATGCACAAGTATAGTTACGTAGATAAACTGTAGTGACACCTTCTTCAGCTGATATTATTGAGGGTGAGGGGGGAGGGGTGGGTGGGAGGTGAAAGCAGTGCTCAAACAGATACAGGATTAATTCTATATCTATCTAATTTTTTTATTTTATATCTGATGAATTACAACAAATTTGATCGAAGGTTATTTGTATTCAAAGCTCTTTTTAACACATGTTTATTCACACACATTCATACTCTCACACAGACACATACAGAAAGAGAGAGAGGGATAGAGAGAGAGAGAGAGAGAGAGAGAGAGACATGGATGCACAAACACAAGAAAAATGTCAACAAGAGGCTGAAATACTGTTAACACATTAAATATCGCATAGATAATCCGACGCCACTCGGTGACTATGACAAAAGAGACTGCGAGCGGTGTCCTTTGATGACCAGACAGCTTTGTAGTGACCAGGTTGTGGGAGACTGCGAGGTTCACCGACCCGTGACGCTCGGTCGGTGCGCCGTTGAACCTCGCTATTGTGAAATTAAGAGACATTAAAAGTGCTTTTTGGAGCATTTACAGTTCGAGTTCGGATCTAATATTTATACACATGGTGTATCAGAGCATAAAGAATCGTTTGGTGCAAAAAAACGATTTTGGTCAAAATTCGAGTTAGCGAGGTTCCATCAGAGCGCCGACGTTATTCTTATCATAGTTATAACCACTACTAGCATTTTTTTGCTTTAATTTCCTGTTGATTGACATCTGTGGATTAATGGCTCGTCCTCCACAACACTCTACTTTGGACTAACATCTCTGTCCCACTATGGGGATGTTAGGACCCTCAGCTTGGCTTGGCCCTGGCAGGCAGGGGGAGAGAGGTCAACTCTAAATGGACCTTACAGCGTTAGAACAATTCCCAGACCAAACTAAACCAAATCTTACGCTTATTACTGCACCCTGCAACAATTATATTTATCATGCATAAACATTCCGTAAATTTTTCAGACATCAACGAATGTGACGACCCTGCCCTGAACGGCTGCAGTAACAAGAACACATGTGTGAACACACAGGGAGGCTACTACTGTTCCTGCCCAACAGGATCGAGGCTGGACAATGACCAGCGGTCATGCTTAGGTCAGCTCTACCACAACACTAGCCAGGACTTCCTATTGTAGATGACTTAAACTTTAGAGGTCACAATCTCTTTACTGACTTTAGAGTGTTGCAAGGGTCGTTAGATAAAAGACCAAACCAGCGACCACTCAATATGGCATTTGACTGAGCCGGGCGCTTTTGACTGTAGTTTGCCCTATTTCTACTGGTTTAGAGTTTGTTTTAAATAACCATAGAATGTTATGAGAGGTGTGAGGCTTAGCACATAAAAGCTTTGAGTGGTCTAGGGAAGAGTTAAATCTATAAACACTGTGAAAATATCATCTCCAGTTATTGAAACAAATGTCGAGGGCCTCTAAAATACAATCTTGTGAAAAACCTTAAGTAAACTGCATAATTTGTTTAAGTGTGATAGCAGCAAAGTACATTCAGTTAAGGTGACATGTCATGACCTAAATCATGACTTTGTGAAGAAACCCCTTTATCTTGTGGATGACAATTTGAGAAGAGAGTATATTAATGTGAGCACAGTCTTATTTTTACCTCTTGTCCATAGAACTTATTTAATTTAGGTTTCTGGTAGTTCAAAGTGTTAATTGTGACTTTACTTACTGAAGCTGTACGAGATGCTGACGTGGCATTGACTATCTTATTGGATTTGTTTTCTCTCTATCAGATGATAAGGACTTTAAAACAATGAAATTTTCTTCTCTATAATGGATTTGTCTTCTCTCTATGAGATGATAAGGACTTTAAAACAGCGAAATTTTCTTCTCTATAATGGATTTGTCTTCTCTCTATGAGATGATAAGGATTTTAAAACAGCGAAATTTTTTTCTTTATAATGGATTTGTCTTCTCTCTATGAGATGATAAGGACTTTAAAACAGTGAAATTTTCTGCTCTATATTGGATTTTTCTTCTCTCTATGAGATGATAAGGACTTTAAAAACAGCGAAATTTTCTTCTCTATATTACTTGTTCATGATGGAGGGAGTTGACTGAATTCATTTCCTGTTCTGTGTGCAGAGTGTACTAGCGGCACCTGGGGAGTGAACTGCTCCAAGGAGTGCCAGTGCTCGGAGAACGCAGAGAGGTGCGACGTCATCACAGGCTGTGTCTGCAAACCAGGCTTTACAGGTACGTCAGCGGTTTGTATCCGGGATGTGACATCCACTGGTGACAGTTATTTCCTGAATCTCATAAGGCAAGGCTGGGGGGCGTCGATGGCCGAGCGGTAGTGCGCCCGCCTATAGATGGGAAGGTCCCGGGTTCAAATCCGGGTAGGATCCCCAGGATTTTTTCGGAGTTTTCATGGCTCTGACCCCCGTCCTATCGGAGATGGACGTAAAATTTGGAGGTCCCGCCTCGTAAATGACCTTTCAGAGTTGCATGGGGCGTTAGACAAAAACCAAACCAAACCAAACCAAGGGCAAGGCTGAAACTGGGAAATAAATAATTAGTAGTAAGGAATGGGTTATTTATAGAGGCGCCAGCTTCAGCTGTTTTAGCCTCTTCTTGTTTTGGTTTTCACTTAAGCACCCAATCAGGCTCATGTTTCCCTGAGGGTTACCATTTGCGTGGTGCCTCAGTAGCACTTCGCTGTCACGAGGTAAATAAATGTAATGAGGATATTAATAGTATCAGCGGCATCAGCCACAAACGGTGTAAGTTCTAACTTTGAACTAATAGCATTGCACTGGCTGCAAATAACAGCAAATTACCACTGCCTTATGTTTATTCTTTCCTGTTTCCCTTTGCTCATCCAGGTGGTTTCTGTGCTGTTGATGTTGATGAGTGCAGCACATCCCCCTGTCCCAGTTTCCAAGTGTGTGAAAACACTGCAGGCTCCTACTTGTGTGTGTGTCCGTCAGGCTATGTCAGCGATGGTCAAGCATGTGTTGGTCAGTACTTCAAGACTTTCTAAATATTGTTATAATAATAATGACTAATAATGACTGCATTTATATAGCTCATATCCCCGCTTGAAAGCAGGCTCTATGCGCTTTACAATCAATTGTTACCATCATTCTGCTATTTCCCAGGTCATGTGTGGGTTATTTCAGATTATTGTTGCATTGAGATCCCCCCTGAGTCTTATCCTTTCACAAAAGCTCTTCAAGATGACATCACTTACAATAGTTTTCTAGAATGCGTCGAATTTTTGTCATAGGAAAGCTTTAGAGTGTTAATAAAATAGAATTGTTTCCGTTCGTATTCCCATGAGATCAAATGTAGAAAAGTGAATTGTCTTGTCTTTTGTCTTTAGAACAGCAAGAGTCTTGCGCTAATTGTCTCAAACACAGCTTAACTTGTAATATCTACACCATTTTATAGACTGGAAAAGTCATAGATTCAAAGTGACAAAAATTTGAGATCAGATAAAAAAAAAAGCAATCTCAAGTCTATGAAATTTAAAATAACCATGATGGATATTCAATATTTTTGTTTGATCAGATGTGGATGAGTGTGAGGGAGAGAGTGGTTGTGACCAGGGCTGCCAGAACACACAGGGGAGTTACTACTGCACCTGCAACAAGGGATTTGTCTTCGACCAAGACTCCAACAAATGTGTTGGTGAGTTTTCTCTCAATCTGCTTGTTCACTCACTTCTGCCGAACTTGCTCCTTCGACATTGGTCCTCAAAGGTGTAAAGGTTAGGCTCTTTGCCTATCATGTGGAATTTTGGTTCATACCACTTTTTGTCATAAACCCCTTGGTGTATTTTTACTTTTAGCTGGTATCCTGATTTCAACTCTCTCCATAGCTTCCACCTGTCTATAACTGTTACTTTTCTCTGAAATCTCCAGTGACCATAATGGACAAGTTGACTGTATGTCTAATGTCTAGTTGACAAAGTTTCTATCCTTTATGCATCAGCTCAAGATATTTTTGTTGTATTGACCGTCCTCCTCCATGAGTGACAGAGCGTATAAAGCTGTTTCCTAACTTGTACCTCGTCCTCCGCAGACGTGGATGAGTGTTCCCAGGGCAGCCAGATCTGTTCCCAGGAGTGCGTCAACACACAGGGAGGCTACAGATGTGCCTGCCGTGCCGGCTTCTTCATCCAAGACGACGGTTACACCTGCAAGAGTAGGTTTATCTGAACAGCATTTGTGCTAGTGAACTCTGAACTCTGATAGCGCTACATAGGTCACCAGCGTCTGTTTTATAATGTTAGGCTCCTTGCTTCTCACATAGAGGATGAGATTTTGACCACCTGAAATAACCTAACAGTATCAAAAGTGCTGTAAAAAAGACCCTCACCCAAAAACCCCAAACATTTTAGTTTCCATAGCATTGTACACCTGAACAAAACAAACAAAAATAGAAAACCGAGCCTGTTTATAATTAACGGCTTTTTGCCTATTGCACAGATGGTGGGAGTTTCGGCCCACATGGGACAGTTTCTAAATCAGTTTTCTCCGTCTTTCTATTGGAAAGTAGCGTTCCTCACATCACAGGTTAAACCTGACTGGCAGAGTCAAAATAGCTAGCCTTTTTAATGACCTTCCAGTGTTGAAAGGGAAGTATAACTAACATCATACCAATTGTTTTTACCATTTCGTTCTGTCTTATCCTAATCTACTTCCTAACACTGAAATGACCTAATAGGATTGAGAGTGCTGTAAGACCCCAGCAAACAAGTGAAACATAATGTACAGTAGAACCTGTATACCTCAACATTGCTGGGACTACTGAAATCACATCTTGTGAAGAGAAAGTCAACTTAAGGGATGTCAATGTAGTAAATAAAGAAAATTTTGGGAAATCAAAATTGTGTCAACTTAAGCAGAATGCTGAGTTAACAGACGTCGAGATATTCGGGTTCTACAGTAGGCCTAATACACATGTGCTGTAAAGCATAACAAAACTATATCAAACTGAAACAAAGAAAAAGGCAACTGTGGTATTTTCACTGTCTGTTTTGTCTGATCAGGTACGGACACTTGTGTGGCAAAGACCTGTGCCTTTGACTGTGTCCGACGGAATGGTTCCGAGATTTGCATTTGTTCTCAAGGACAGAGGGTCGACCCGAGCAATGAATTGCTCTGTGAGGGTAAGTTGTCAACATAGCTTATCCAGTGTCTTGTCTCAATATGTACTTAGATTGCTGCGAAGCAAGGAAATGTGCCATGTATGGACAACAAAATTCATCTTATCTATCTTATCTTATCGAATACTACCATTGAATATACATAGTACATACATTGAATGCTGAGATGATTTCATTGATATTCACCCACTCCATATATTTGTATGCTGTTGCTGGTCGCCACTGTGCAGCGTCCGAGTGAGCTAGGGCTGAGGTGTCTTGCTCAAAGAAAAAACGCAGTGGCCGTCCATTGAAAGAGGGGCAATATCCCAAGTTGCTTAGTGTTGGTAGCCCTGAAAAACTTTAACAAAACCATGGTGAAAATGTCTCAATTGGATGGTGCGTATTGCAGACGTGGATCTTTGTGCCGGCGACCCATGTGAGGGAGATTGTGAAGAGACTGAGGATGGGAAAAACTTCTTGTGCTCTTGTCCTGCCGGAACAGAATTGTCAGCAGACAAGATCAGCTGTCTACGTGAGTAGGGTCATTCCAGATTTGTAGCATGGCGTTATCACGTGAGTAGGGTCATTCCAGATTTGTAGCATGGCGTTATCACGTGAGTAGGGTCATTCCAGATTTGTAGCATAACCTTATCACGTGAGTAGGGTCATCCCAGATTTGTAGCATAGCGTTATCACGTGAGTTGGATCATCTCAGATTTGTAGCATAGCGTTATCACGTGAGTAGGATCATCCCAGATTTGTAGCATAATGTTATCACGTGAGTAGGGTCATCCCAGACTTGTAGCATAGCCTTATGACCCCCGCTAAAATCTTTAGATATTAATTGTATTGTTATGGATAAATTCAATCCTGATGTTTTTCTTAAGACAAGTAATTCATTGTCAGTACATAATGTCTAACAACTTGGGATGTATTTTGACCCAACACCTCCGCCCAAGTCCGCGATCTCTGAAAGATGTACAATATGTCCCCACAGCTTGTCCCGCGAACAAGTTTGGATTGAACTGCGCCAGTGACTGCGGCTGTGATGGTGAGAGCTATGAGTCGTGCAACTCTATCACTGGACAGTGTGTCTGTAAGACGGTGAGTTGGATGGGACAGCCTTGATTGTTTAGATGACTTTGTACAACTTCAGCAATGTTATAAGCATTTAGGTGCAAAGGCTTGGTGTGGATTTAGTCTGGTGCCCAGCGTCTGTGGTGTAATGGTAGCCTATCCCTCAGAGGACGTGGCCCATTATTTTCCATCTGGCATTGTTAAATTTTTTGTTCGGTTAAAATAGAGGAAATATTGTACATTTATTTGTACATTTATTTGTACATTTGTTTGTACATTTATTTCTTTGGTTAAAATAGAGGGAAAATTGTACATTTATTTGTTCCGTTAAAGTAGAGGGAAAATTGTTTCTACAGAAGTAGCCTACACTAATGTTAATAATTTTCGAGTTTCATTTTCGCTTAGGAGGAAGATCTCCATGCTTCTCTGCTGGGTAATTGTATCTCTCTCCTTCCTCAGTGGGCCCTGAGAGGCATGGTCAAAGTAACCACCTCTAGACAGGATCTAATAGTGTTGCAAGGAATGTAAAACCAAAACCGAGAACAATGCAACACAGCAGACACAGGTGGTCCAACCTGGGCCAAGAAGGACATTACATTAGAGCAGAAAGATTGAGATACTCAATGAAGAAGACTTCCCAAAGTGGGACTTGAACTCTATTCTTCCAAGTGATGTCCAAAGAGCCTAACCGTTGCACCACAAAACTTTGCAATTTTGTCGTGTAATGGCTAGGCTTTTTGCTATCACACATACGATAGGAGTTCGAGGCCCGCATGGTGCAGTTTTTTTAATCAGTATCTCCGTCTTTCAGATGAGATGACAGGAGTCTGTGGTGTAGTAGTTAGGCTCTTTGCCCACCACATTGTTGCTACAATGGTTTCAAAACCGAATCCAAACTTCCTGGCATGTTTTAACTCGGATAGGCTGGGTTGAATTGGCTCGCCTCTCGCCTCTTGAGCCTCTTGAATGATGTTCTAGTGATGCAAAGAGCATAATCAAAAACAAACACAAAACCCCTTTCTTCTTATTTCGTGTTTTCAGGGCTTTGGAGGTGACAAGTGTGAGGCAGATATAGATGAGTGTGCTGCGTTGGTCAGTCTGTGCGCTTCCCGCCCGTTCTCGGCTTGTGTGAACACACGAGGAAGCTACCTCTGCTCTTGTCTCACCGGCTACTTTGTCAGGAACCCTACATCCGGCCTGTGTGAAGGTAACATAGTGACATATACCGATAAATGAGTTAGACACACACACACACACACACACACACACACACACACACACACACACACACACACACACACACACCCACCCACACACA
>JAUKPP010266809.1:0-11482 GCA_032273245.1 Phyllaplysia taylori
CTATCTATCTATCTATCTATCTATCTATCTATCTATCTATCTATCTATCTATCTATCTATTTATCCATCCATCTATCCAATCAGCTAGCTAGCAATCTCATTTCCATCTTACTATCTATCTATTTCTATCCCTCTTTCTTAACCCATCACCAAGAGTTAACCCTTTTTTTCTCTTCCTCTGACTATTTGTGAGTTTCTTGTTTGTTTGTGTGAACCTGATCAAGTGTGTGTGAATAATAGTGGTTACAAACCACCAAGTGAGAGAAGATTAGGACAAACTGTCATGGCGCCGGTGTGTCGTCTGCTCGTAATGCAGCGTGTAAAAATCAATCAATACGTGCCAGGTTTCACCCCAGGGAACATCACATGATCACTTTTGCCTGTCTGAATTTCAAGCCGCTTTCATCTATTAGTTAGAGAATAATGAAGTTCCGGTTCGTCTGTAGGGACAAGAGACTATTGGATATGGGAAGGTACTTTCCTTTATGTACCTCCATTATAGGAAAAGATCAAACGATGATTGACACAAACAGGTGGGGCTGATGCGCACTTAACCCCCCCCCCCCCCCCCTATCTCTCTCCCTTTTCCCTCTCTCTCTTTTCTCTCTCTCTCTCTCTCTCTCTCTCTCTCGCTCTCTCTCTCTTTCTCTTCCGGAGTCTGTTGTGCAGTGGTTCAGCTCTTCGCCAATTATAATATGCAGATGACCCGAGTTTGATCCCAACATCGGGGTGAGCATTTTCGTCTTTCTGTTTGGATGCGTCCCTCTCAGCCCGGGTTGGTCGTGGTCCTGACAGGCGAAGTAGTCGGTCTCTTAAATAAATATAAACAAATCCAAAACAACCGCTCTATCTATCTTTCATCCCTCTCTATCTCTCTCTCCCAAGCTCTCTTCTCTTCTCTCTCTCTCTCTCTCTCTCTCTCTCTCTCTCTCCCTGTTTCTCTCTCTCTATCCCACTATGTGTAAATGCAGATTCAAACAAAGACACGCACACAAACACACACATACACACACATAGGCCTATACACATTCACATAGAGACGCCGAGCTGGGGGATAAATAATTAATAATACCTACACTTCAGGAGCCCGCCTCGTCCTTCTTTTACCACATGTAACTGAAATGTTTCATCAAAAGCTTACATTTCATTCGCCATGAAAATTCTCATCTTCGATTTCTCATACTTCACATAATGTATTTTCTTGATTCATATTGTTTTTTAAATACAATTTCGAATATATAGAGCGAACAAACCTACATTTAGAGGGTTTTTTTTACTCACGAATAACATGCCTATAATCATGACAGAGCGCCGACACGTCCTGTATCACGCAAACTTTCACGTTGAATAATTGTGTAAAGATCTACTTCTTTTTGTACTGCGTGTGTTTTTCCAATTCAACATTTCAATACAACTTTACACTGTCGAAATCGGATTCTCAATAGAAGTTTTGCGAGAACGGAAAAAATAGAAAAGGCCAGTAAGATGTTTGCCCCACTGGTGATATATTTCTTTAATCGCGTTTCCTCACGCAAGGTGTGATATTTCCCAGACACATGACAGAGACATCGGGACTGAAAAAGTAGTCATTGTGCCCTGGAGAGAAAAGCCTTGATCTATTATGTAGAAGGTGGACACGGTGACTCTAACACTATCGTTTATGAGGTCCATAGAGAGCCAACGATTCTTTGGGTCATGGGTGTCTCAAGTCATCAGACCGGATGGGGGTTCTTGGAATGTTTGGGAGAGGGTAAGAGAGGATGAGAGGGTGGGGATTGAGAAAGGGGAGGGGGCGGGAAAGAGGAAGTGGATGAGTACACGACCATCTCAGCAACCCTATTCATGTCAGGTGTTTAGCGTACACAAAGGTATGGGTGAAACATATTAGACCCCTTTAAAAAGTTTCAAGCCATCCAAACTTTGAAGAGCATCAGGTTATACAAAACAGAAAGCTCGCTAACATGTAAAAAGCAATCTTCCATACATTCTGGGATTCTGGTGAGGGTGTTAACTAGACATCGTGATGCCAAGTTGAGAAAATCCTTTTCAGACTGATGAGGTGAAACATATCTTTGCAAAACAAAGAACAAGGAAGATGTGCTGGATACGCCATGCAAGTTGGAAATTCAAAATAAACTCTGGATGTGGAGGGCAGGTTGTGCCGCCGTTTATTTGTTTGATTATCTTAAAGGGGGAAAGGGGGGTGGGGGGCGCGGCTGTTGTTGTTTGGTTTTGTTGGGGGGGGTGAGGGGGGGGGGCGGTTGTCTTTCTGTTTTGTGTTAGATGATGCTCTTGGGGGCAGACTATAGACAGTGTAGGAAGTGAAAGTTTGTTCGGCTTCACACAGATGTTTTTTGCATTTTACTAGCATATCATTACTTCCAGCTCCGTTTGTGCATGCTGCCAAGGAAAATCAAAGACAAATATCTTAATGCATTGAATGTTAGAGTGTACAATGATAGCACGAAAACATTGCACTTATGCTTTATCTTATCGGAAAGCTGCGTTGATAATTCTGAGAAAAATGGTGAGTATGGTCCATTCCAGTAGCAAAATTTTCCAAGAACAATCAGTGCAAGTAGCACAAACTTTAAAAATTACTTGAGCGTTATGCATTGCATTAGCTGCCCCTACATGCAAGAGTTTCCTCGAGTCAATATCTTACGACAATCTCTGCTTTGCCTGGAATACGAAGGGGAATTTTTCCTACGTGATGTTTGGCTATTCAAAAAACAAACATTCAAAAACATGAAAACGGGTGAGCATAAATATATAATTCGGCCACTGAGCAGATTGTTTGGGGTATTTTGTGCAGTTTTGTTTTTGCTGAGTTCGTTTAGTTGTCGCGGGTTGTTATTGGATGAGAACCTCGTAGAATGCAAAAGGAAAATCAGAAGAAAAAAAATCCATTGGGTGTTAGGTTAAAACTGGTTGCTCTAACAAATTGTTGGGCTGAACTGTGAAACATGAGCTCTTTTCGCTTCCTGTTGCTGTTGCGCATGCCGACAGGTGCCTCGCCGTTCACCTTTTCGCCTCCCGGCCAAGAAGAGCGAGACATTACCAAATAATTTGTTCGTTTATTGAAACCATTTCTAAAGGTAAAACCATCTCTTAAGGTAAAAATAAAGGAAAATGAAGGAAACTCTGACGTAGTCTAAGATTTTCAACCTTCTAAGCTCTTAATTCTCTTGCAAGCTTTTTTTACCAATTGAAATAATCATCATGATATCCGTTCTTGACTCATTTTTTCCCCTGATGAGAATAAACTCTTCGGAGAACTGCTTTTGCTGTTTGATTTCGAATATTATTTCTCCATTTGAAACGAGTAAATACCCAGGTCTTTACATCTAAAGTTGGATCATTCTTGTAGCGCAGAAAAAGTAATTCTAACAAAAAATACACATCTCGTTCAATATTTCGGATTCCACGAATGAGTACACCTAGTTATTCGGATTTCTATTATTCAACACAATTCTCACACCAAACTCCCGGCCAAGGAGAGCAGGCGAAACAGCAGCAGCTGCCATAATCGTTTGCCAGCCGCACGAGCTCAGGTAGCCTCGCTCATCATATAGTTTTCGGCGTCACTGGTTTATCATGGATCGTCTAAACTTGTCAGTCACAGGCGTGAGCCTGAAACTTTATGATTAATAATTTCTTGTGATCTTGGTATAAACACCTTCTTCGAGCCCCGTTCTCTGAGTTACCTGCTTCCTTTCTAAATCTGTAGGGATTTTTTAGATACCGCCTCTGTAGTGTTATTTATGGGTGAAAAAAGCAGCTTTGAAAGAGGTAAAAAATTATCTCTAGAGTTTGTTGTCACATTACACAGAGCGTAAAGCATCGGGCTTCAATCCATGTGCAGTCTTTTTAAACTAAGGGAATCAATTTATTTCAGTCGGGGTCAAACTGACTTGTCATGTTTTGATACATATAGAGCAAAATTTCGCTCCTCCTGCCTCCAACAGCAATTGACTCCTCCACTGCATCTTATTACATGACTAGCCTCAAATACATAAATAGGCACAAAGCAAATTTCCTCTTCTGATGGATTAATAAAGTATATCTTATCTTATCTTATCTCTCTCTTATCTTATTACTCACGTCGGGATGCCTGAAACAAAACTTTAACAAGAACAAGCAAAACTAATGATCCTAACAAACAATACCGATGACAAAGACAACTACTGTACGAACAACAGTTTTAAATAAACTTTCAAGAAGACAATTATCGCAAAAAGATTTTACATAATAAAAAATTATAAAAAATAAAATGAACGGAAATGAAGATGAAAGTAAAATGTAAAAAAATATCATTAAGATAAAAAAAAAAGAACATTGCAAACTCAAATGAAACCGAACATTATAACACAAAAACACATAGCATAATTTCAAAATCAGAAGGCAAAGAACAAAATCCTACTCTATTGATCCTCATAAAGAAGTTCGTTGAACAAGCAATTGAAATCACTAAGAAATAAAACTAAAAAACTAAATGGGAAAGAGAAGGATGTAAAAAAAGAGAGTATAGTTAAGAAAGAAAGAGAGAGAAGGAGAAGGGAGGGAAAGAAAGAAAGAAAGAAATAAAGAAAGAAAGAAAGAAAGAAAGAAAGAAAGAAAGAAAGAAAGAAAGAGAGAAAGAAAGAAAGAAAGAAAGAAAGAGCGAAAAAAGCAATAGAGAAAGTTCGATTTTTGCATGATGTGGAAGCGAGTGTATTGATATAGCGCGTACCTGAAATGGAATACTCAAGATGTTTTACTTGCAGCACCGGAGATGCATGTTGAAATCGAGACAGTCAGTTAGCCTCCACTTCCTGTACAAAATGCCTCCCCTCACTCCTCCATTTTTTCGCCGCCTTTCAATATGTTTTTTTTTAATTGAACAATTCAAAAAATGTTATCTTGCATGGCAAGCTCACTGACATGGATTCACAACGCTTAAGTTGTCTAACTTCTTCGGGGTCGAAGTCTATATCATATTTCACAATTCAGACAATATGTGAAAACCAATAAGCCAGACACATTTCCCTACGGGGGCCATGCCATAATATTCTGTTTGCCATTGCGTCTCGAATGGCACTTCACAAGAGAAAGCGTACAAACAGAAAAATGGTCCCAACATTTTTACCTTCAGATCGACATTAGAGGTGGGCGAAATATGAATAAACTAGTAGTTTATTCTAATAATGTTTGAAGAGTGCTGAATCGAAACTACCTTCAAAACTTGCCATGACATATTCATCGAATTTAGATTCCTCTCGCTGTGTCTAACCTATTTTACCTAAGAAAGTCATCATCTTGATATCCATTTTTATGTTTAATTTTCATACCGATAAGAATCTGTTCTTTAAAGAATCGCTGTGGAATTTGGATTCTCGGTTGTTTTCTTTGAATGAAACAAGTAGATTAGCCTCAAGTATGAACGTAAGCAGTACTTGGATTGCAAAAAGACTAATTCTCTAAGAAAGCGAATGCTTATTAGAGCTGTCCCATACTCGATAAAAATAGTAACAACAGCGAGATTTTCCGGAGAGGAGGGGACAGATCTGCATCGAAATGCACTGCAATAAAAATAACACGGGTTTTCTAGCATAAATACCGAGTAAGGGATTGAACTATTGAATTGTTCGGATTTCTAAAATAGGAGCTCCTATGAATTCGGATATTTCTTAAACGACTCATTGCCAAGCCCTAATTGACATGTGGCAATGGTTAACCTGCCAAATACTTATATCAACACCTCATAAGACTTTGATCCAAAGGAAATTTGAGGACATAATTAGGCGCGAGCAAGACATTCAAGAGCACTTTGATTGTAGCAGCAGACTATAATATATTATGCCTCTTTTGCTCCCGCCTCTTTCTGATCTGATGTTGCGTACCGGAAATAGCTAATGAGCGGAAAAGCCTTGATGTGTTTATCGCGTTTCCGATTCACTGGTGGATACGGGTCTTAGCTCTTTTATCTTTATGAAGTGCTTGATTTTAAGATAAGGTCATTTCTTTTATGGTGTATTGTGTCTTTGTTTTTACAACCAACAAGCAATATGTGTTTTCACTGAAGTAAAAAATCCAGAAAGGTTTAAAGACATGAGCGTGGTTGAATCCAATCATACGGGGTAAGATTGGGACGGATAACGGTTTAAACAGAGCACACAGTTACGTAGACTGCAAACTAGGCAAGAGTAAAGACAATCTTCCATAGTTGGGCGTGACCGCATTAGTTCATTCTCAAAAGCTCGATGTGGTTTACGTGGCGTCGGTGATCGAGCGGTAAAGCCCCCATCTACAAATGCGTAGATCCCGGGTTCGAATTTTGAGACGTTCAAGGCGTATTTTTTCCCGGAGATTTTAGGGCTCGGACCTCCGTCCTATGGGAGTTTGACGTAAAACTCGTAGGCTCCGCCCCTTACATGACCTCATAGTGTTGTAAGGGGTGTAAAACCTCCGGCGCTGTCGTGTAAATTTTTAATTGGTCTGGCTCTTCTGGATGAGTTTAAGCAATGAAAAATCTCCGCTCCTTGTATATATAACGTTTATTCTGCTGTGGACTGTGGTTCTTACATTTGTGTAGCTTGCACTATGCGTAACTGGTGTGGTGTCCTTAGGTTTGGGCTGAGCGCTCAAAGTGGCCTATTGATACCAGTACAAGGGTTTTGGGAGATAAATGCTTCCATCGCCCATGCTGACGCCTTGGTTTGGTTTGGTTTTATGCACCTTGTAACACTGACATGTCATTTTACGTTGTATCCTATATTTTAACTGATCTTATCCTTTTCCTACTCTTATCTCATTTTTAGTTTTTCTAAATAATATAGTTATTATCGAGATACAAAATCATGTGTAAGTTATCGTGTACAGCTCGGGTGTCACATGCTTTTTCTTGTCCAATAGAAAATATTAGCCTTCTTTCCATCCCCACAACGAGGAAAAAAAGAAAAAGCCGTATTATTGATCCCAAGGCTTTTACCTGGTTTCTGGCCTCGTTTGCGCCAGATTCGTTATAATTAGCGTGTCAAATAAGGGAATTAAACTCCCCCGCTGTTGTCCTATTTTCCCTGCCAACGAGAGAAACATTTGTGCTTGGAATCACCTGTCAACGAGGAAAACAAAGCAGTAAAGTTTTTTTTACCAGTATTATATTCTTCTAATGCAAAAGTTGAGTGGAGACAAGCCAATCAAGTCGGTTTGTGTTCATTCAGACAAGAAATGGCATTCCCGATTTCGGGTAATAATAGGCCTGGGCAAAGGATCGATAATGGAAAACTCGAATACAAAGTTGTGGGCATACCTTTGTTAAAAATCCGAAAGACTGAGTGAAAACATTAATTCCTGTGAGAGTTAGTCTCTTGGCACCTCAAAAAGTAGCTTCCTTCACACTTGATACTAATAACTTACAGTCTTACAACACTAAATTGGACTCTCTAACTTCGAGGAAAGTAAGAAAAGGTGTCAGGAATAGATTGTCATGATGCTATTATTAAAATTTAGTTTGAGACGGGTCTTTTAAAAAGATTTAAATAAACAAATAATGAATAGTCACTACGGATTTCGGTCACACCCTCCCCCTAGCTAACAAAGTGTGGACGGGGTAAAAACATACGACATAGCTGTGCACTATAAAGCTAGCCACCCTAAAGTGCGTTGTCAGAGTACGCCACTGGCTTTCTTGGTTTTATGTCCATTCAGAGATTTTATAAAGTTGTCCATTGTTACAAGACACATCACCAACCCCAGAAAGGCTACTGCACAACAGTGAACAAGGGCCGTAGGCTATACTGCATAATATAACGGGTTACAATAATTGTTAACCATATTATTAATGGGAATCGAGATCACATCTGCTGCGTGCATGGCAAAGAATTTGACCAGTACACCACAATATTGTGCCACGGCATCTGTGGTGTAGTGCTTAAGCTCTTAGCCTATCACGCAGAGGAAATGACGTCAACCACGATGTTGGACAAACGCCATCGCCTCTCGGCTGGGATGTTGTGCCCCTCTCCGCCTGGGTTGCCCCTCACAGGCAGAGTCAATGTCGCCCTTCTCTAAAATAACCGTAGCGTTGCATAGAGCGTGAAACCAACAAAACATATCGCGCCGTTTTTTCAAATTATCGAATCAGTAGTTGCTGTTTTTATAACCATTCTTTTAAAAAGAAATTTTAACAATTTTTTTTTATGCCAATATAAAAATGCATTAAAGCAGAATTAATCCCACAGTGCATATCAACCTACTCGTTTGCATTTATTTATTCAGTCTGACGTCTCTCTCACATTTCCAGATGTTTTTAAGAGAATATTTTATACAATTTCTGGGTAAACTAGACGGTGCAGTTCTCAAATAAATATAATGGATCTTCCGACCAGACAGAGAGGAACTAAATTTTATTTGATCAATTCTTTGTAGAATAGGACGTCTTTGATAAAATCACAGGGAAACTGGCCAACATGACAAGACCCGTCTGGCTGGCTTGTCCCATGGAATTAATGTCAGTATCAAAAGTTGAAAATAGCTCTCACAAGTGAAAGCCCTATATCTAAGTTACATCTTCATTTCTCGTATGATGTCCTTGGGAAAAAAAAAAAATCGTACTGCCCTTTCCTCTTATTTTGACTTCGCTGGTAAGCTTTAAAGTACACTTTGTTATGATCAATATTCTTTGGAATTAAGGAATGTGTAATGCGTGTCGTTCCATAATTAGTCTCAAAGAAGTTGTTTGATGAGGACTAATGGGGAATTTGGCCTGAGGGACAGCGAAAGCGGGCCTTCTATTCTCAAATCCCAACCACAAAAAAGACATGTGAGCGTTCAGCTAATACATGAACATGAGACAAACTCATTTCTGCCATCCTAGCAAAACATAAAGGGAAAATACGAAAGAAAAGAGCAAGACTAATGGAGCGTATAGTGATCGCCTGTGTATCGGAATGAGGCAAATAGGGTAGAGAGTAAACGAATAAGCTAGTGACAGAAACCAGGGGCTGGTGTAGTCCTTATAGCCACTTGGTCGGTGAATAAATCGGAGCCATGTTAGTGGCATTCCATTTCCCTTTCATGTTCATCGCCAGGGGAAGAACAGGACACTAAAGAAAAACAGCAAATGAAAACATGTCCATCCTTCCTCTTTCCCCCATCATTTTTCTTCCTCTCTATTCATCCCGTCTGATCCCCTCATGCCTTCCCGCCTCCTACTCCGACCTTCTGTTAATTCTCTCTCTCGTATTCACCGCGTGTGGCTAGCTCGTCTTGTCCTTGTTCACGGATGTATGGGGAGGGGGAGGTTGCCATTGTTCACATTGGGGTGTGCGTGAGTACTCCAGAGAGAGAGAGAAGCAGAGAGAGAGAAGGAGAGAGAGAAGGGGAGGGGAGGAGAGAGAAATAGAATGGGTTGGGAAACTGAGGGGTGTCTACCCGATGCCGCTAGCCTAGGGAATAGAGAAATCTACTCTTGCGCTGA
Organism: Phyllaplysia taylori; assembly: GCA_032273245.1. Lineage (NCBI taxonomy): Eukaryota > Metazoa > Mollusca > Gastropoda > Aplysiida > Aplysiidae > Phyllaplysia > Phyllaplysia taylori. Next base: position 9,461 of record JAUKPP010266809.1, read on the forward strand.
ATGATGTTTCGTGTCTGTTTGAGAACGGAGTTTTGTGTGTGTGTTGTGGGCGTAAGTCTGTTTGTTTGTTCCCTTCAAGGAAATGAAGGGACATTATAGGTAACGTGACAAAAAGAAGAAGGTGAGGAGTGTGCTCTCCCTTCATTTAATATACGAAGATGCACTCTAAGGGCGGCAAACGTGCACAGCACCAGCCCAGGGCATTACAAGAAGAAGAAGTTAAGTGGTGAGTTTGGTTTGGTTTGGTTACCAATTTTACGTCCCCTGCAAAAGTGTTTAGGTCACTTAAGAGACGGGCTACTTCGGCCCTGCCTGTCAGGGTCAAACCGGACTGAGAGGGAAAAATCCCAGCAGAAAAAAACCCAGATCGTCAGCGCTCGGGAACGAACCTGGCTCTTCCGCATAACAGGCAAAGAGCCTAACCATTACACCACAGCGCCGGTAAGTGGGGAGTAAAAGTCAACAATGCATATAATGTGGTCGAAGTAAACAATTTATTAATATTATAATAATAAGGGAAATCTGAATGCGTGATCTAGCAATCTTAGAAATCTTGAGGATGTATCGTCCGACTGCCAATCTAGTAGGCCCTATGTTTTAAAAGTCTTTGGACTAACAAACTCATATCCACGGAATTGCAAATTAGTTGCTTTCTCTAATAATAGTCTACATTTTGCTGTTGTAATATTTGAAGCCTAAATCATTTAATGAAACTTACATGTCACAGATTTGGTGTTCTAGAAAACATTAGACGCAGAGGGAAGGAGACAGAAAGTGAGGCAAAAGTGAGATGGGGAGAGAGATAAAGCGAAAAGAAATAGAAAACAAAAGCTGAATCCTAAAGTGTACACTGAGAGCCATCGACCTATCGCGGAAGAAAGTGAGAGGTAAAGAAAAAGAAACAGAGGGGGCAATAGAGGACATTGGAAGAAGAAAAACAGAATTACACTCAGGGGTGCAAAGAAAGAGGGGACGATAAAAAGTGCGAGTGGTGTAAAGAGGCTGGGAAAGAGAATAGAAGAGGAAGTTAAAAGGAGCAGACGGGAAAAAATCTGAGTGTAGAGGATGGGAAAATTGAGAGTAATGTTCTTAAGTTCTCTGGAGCCAATCCACTTTGGAAACGACTCATTTATAGCGTCCAGTGACCCGCCCCTCTCGGTTCCGGCCTTGTCTGCGCATGGCAACAAAGTGGTACTGGCAGCTCTGATGGTTTTTCCTCTACTCTTGACCAGTTCTAACGCAAAGGTAAAACGCATTCTTCAATATTGGCGTGAACATTTTATTTTAAAATAACTGCTTCTTTATCTAAGCAATGTGTGATTTCTTTTATACGATAACTGAGCCATCTAGTATGAATATAGTAATTTATAACGATGTTGATCAAGAAATGAGCGCAAATTCTTCTTCTTCTTCTTCTTTCTTTTTTTTTCTTTTTTTTCTTTTTTTTTTTTTTTTTCTTTTTTTTTTCCAAAATGCAAAAGTTCGCTTTACCTTGGGCGGCAGTTTAGACGGGCGACCAAGGAAGTGGGGGAGGGAAAAAACGATCATCAGCCGTCCAGAGCAGGAGGCAGTTGGCAACAATACATCATTTTCATACACGTGTCCTGCGGTGCGGACGTCATTAGGAGAAAACTTGTCCGCTTGTCTTTGCCATTAATGACTTCCACATTGCTCTCGAATTCACCCCCCCCCCCCCCCCTCTCCCCCGGTTTCCCCTTCGACCAATATAATTAGAGTTTACTTAATATTTTCAGATTACCTGCTTCCCCTTGATATTGCCATCTGTTTTCAAACTCATTTGCTTCTAATGTATTTCCATACATCCCACAGATTTCGACCATGTGGCTAATTCGGTGAAGGCCATAATATTATCATTTTGATCATTCACGGGGGCTAAATTTAAAGTTAAAACAGACATAAAGCATTATGATAACAACTCAGCTGTTACAGCAACAATAGAAGCAATATCAAAGCTGATAAAGAATATGTCTACACTTGTATTTTACTTCATTTCTTCCATTT
>JAUKPP010266820.1:5349-21465 GCA_032273245.1 Phyllaplysia taylori
CCCCCCCCCCCCCCCCCCCCCCCACACACACACACACACACACACACACACTCATCGAGGCCTCTGGGGCCTTCGGGGCTCCTTATTCCTAGGAGCTAAAGAAAAAAAAATGGAAGCCTGTCTCTTAATTGACCTTACAGTGTTGCAAAGAATGTGAAACTAAAAACCAAACACTTCACCCATCAGGTGAAAGACCCGAGTTTGTTTCTAAGTGCCCAAGAGCGATCTGCGTATTTCTGCTGGGATTTGGCCCTGAGAGGCAGTGTCGAAGTAGCTCATTTCTTAAATGACCTTGCTGTGTTGTAAGGGATGTAAAAGTAGAAACCAAACCAAATGTAGTGTCAGCATTCTGTGATTAGATGAAGCATTTAGTTGTGCTACACCTTGTGTTCCTCCATTTGGTTTTGGCTTAACATCCCTTGCAACACTGTAAGGTCATTTAAGGGACGGGGGGCTTCTTCGACCCTGCCTGTCAGGGCCAACCTGCGCTGAGAGGGACCTGGTCCCAGCAGAAAAACGGAGATATACTCGATCAATTAAACTGCCCCATGCAGGCCTCAAACTCACATCCTCTGCGGATAGGCGAAGCGCCTAACCATTACACCACAGACGCCAGTGTTCCTCCATGTGTGCAGTGCAGTGACTCGTCTGAGTAAACTCTTATAACCATGGTGTCTGTGATGTAATGGTAAAAGCTCTTTGCCTATTTTGTGATAGATTCGAGTTCGATCCCACATGTGGATGATCTGTGTTTTCTGCTTTGATTCATCCCTCTCAGCCATGGTTTGACCTGACTACAGGCAGGGTGGAATAGCCTGTCTCTTAAAAGACCTTACAGTGTTACAAGGGATGTAAAACTTGGAGCCAGAAAAAAACACACGCTTTTATAGCTTCAGAGAGATAAAGGCACGTTAAACTGAAACAACCGGCATCTGTGGTGTAGTGGTTAGGCTCTCTGTCACACAGAATACATAAGTTTTTGTTTCCCAAGAACGTCTGGGATCCGCTCTTCTCCGCTCAGGTTCGAAATAGCCTGTGTTTTAATGACCTTGCAGGGTTGCAAAGGGCACCTGAGATCAAACCCAAATAAAACAAACAAGCAAAGATAAAATTGTTTTTCAGTGAGTCTTTATGACTGGGGAATTTCTGTTACATTTCTCTTTCCTTCCTTCCTCAGGCAGGCATTTTTGAGAGCTGTGTGATCATGACAGTTGTTGGCGTTGTCAGGTAAGAGAGTGCGCTTTTGGCATTCAAGATGATGAGAATAAAATATAACTTTTGGTTTCTTGCATCTAGACATTTAAAAAAGAATTGACGTGAGAGGAGAATACTTTAGTTGCATTTAAGTGATATTTTTCATGTCCTAAGTTTTTTTCTGTCTTCTAAGACTCATTTATTCTTTTATTCTCTTTGCAAAAATGAAAAGGTTTAGCACGTAGCATCATGTCTTCTGGGCTCTCATTTCTCGAAGGAATTTTTTTTTGATTGAGCCATTGTATTTTTGTTAAAGGCAGTCTGACAGACATTCTGCTGCCGTTACTCGGTTACGTCATGGTCTCACCACGTAAAAACCTTAGTGTGTATAGTTTAGAGATTATTTTATGTAGTTTAAGAAAATAACTCCCAAAACTATTACTAAATGCACTCTTGCTAAGCCGCCTACAAATGAAAAAGCCAACAAGCGCTACCTCTGAGTAGGCCTACCAAAAAATTGTACCCAAATTTTGCCGCATTTTAAAATGTCAATAGTATCCCTCTCTGTCAGGGTTGAAGTCACCCACCTCTTAAATGGTCTTTGAGTCTTAGGATACTAAGCAGAGGTGTCCAACCATGGAGGCAATCACAATCGAAGCTGTTTTTCTTGTGGAGTAGGGGATGTGGGAAGGGACTCACATCACTCTGACTGGCTTTTATGTTGCAATGGTTTGGCTCTCTACTGAGATGTTGCGTCCATCTGAGTCCCGATTAGACAGGGTCAAAGTAGCTTTTAAAAAAAAAAATTACCTTACAGTGTTACAAGGGGTGTAAAGCCAAAACAAACCAGTTCTTTGTTTGATATTTTTTATGGCTGCAAGTTCGATTCCCATGTGTGGACAATCTAGCCCGACAGGCAGGGTCGGAATAACCCGCCTCTTAAATGACCTACAGTGTTGCAGGGAACGTAAAACTGTTCACCAAACCAAACCAAGCCATAATATGTTGAGTAATCTCCCACCATCTGTCTTTGCTATTTTTTTGTTCCTCTCGATAAATATTTAAAATACATCAGTGTGGCCCGATATTCAAAGCCTCTCCTTTATTTTCAAATATTGATTGTTTTGTTTTTGGTTCATCAGGAAACTGATTTTGCGTATGTGTGTAGAACCTCAAGCTGTTGCCTGGACCACCGATAGCTTCACATTACTGTCCACAAATTTAATCCCAGTTGTTAGTTTAAGGGCTTATAGCTGAAGTTTATGTGCTAACTATAACACAGGGATTTTACTTTAATGATCTATGCCCTGAATCATCCTTAAGGCTGTAAAGATCACTAAATGATGTCTTTGTCTTCTCTGCATATTAACATCCAAAGGGTGATAGAAAGCAAAATAAATAACATATATTACATGCATTACTCTCACTGATAGAGACATCCCATAATTTCACTTACAGACTTGTAAAACGTCAGACAATTGTCAGATTTCCGACATTTTTACTGCGATCGGAAGTTTAGACAGCCTCCAACATAATTTGACTTTCAACTTTTTGGCAAAATTTTCCGAAAATTTTGTGGGCAGCCACTTACAGGTCTGCACTTAGCATGTATCATCTGAGAGAAAATATAAAACAAAAATGGTGTATTCATTTTGAGGGTTGAAGAAGGGAGTGGGGGGGGGGGGGGGAGGAAAGGAAAAGGTTTTGGTTGAATGTGACAAGACTCTTGTGTGTGTAGAGAGTGATGAGATGCCCCATGAAATTATGTGTCTCATAGTTCATGTCTATCCTTGCTTCCATCATATTATTTTCAGTTTTTGACTGTTGCACTTACTCCTTTATACTCTTTCTCTCTCTCTCCCTCTCTCTCTCTCCTCCCAACATGGGATCGAACTCCTGTCGCTTGCGTAATAGTTAAAGAGCTTAACCATTGCTCTACAGATGCCAGTTACTGGAAATGATATATAAATCAAATTTAAATGATATTAATAAGATTTTAATAGTATTGCATACTGTAAACATTGCATGAGAGCCTCGTCTGTTGAAACATTTTGTGGTCCAAGCGCTGTGTTATCAAAACATGTAATTTAATTCAGGTTTATTGCGTAGAAGTCACTGACATCTAGTGTAATGGATAGGCTCTTTGACTTTCTCACAGAATATTGGATATGCTCTTTGATTATCACGCAGAGAACAGAGGTTCTATCCCCAAGTTAGGCGAGTGTCTCCATCTCCTTTGCTCGGATGTGGTGTGTTCTTGCAGCCTGGGTTGGCCCTGACAGGCAGAGTTGAAGTCACCTGTCTCTAATGTCTATAGATTTGTCTGTTTGCACCTCTTTTCTTCCTCTTATTTGTTTCAGTGTTAAAGCCATGTTACTACTTGTGGACTGCAAGTACCGTATTTTGGAGGGCCGCAAGAAAGAGGAAAATGGGTTCCTACTGAAGAACGGGGACCGCTACACAGATGCAGGCTCCCGCAGGGAGGACCAGCAGGATCTTCTGCGTGGAGAGGAACAACTCGTCACTGAGATCAAATATCGTGTGCCAGCAAAAGTGGTATGTATGCAATTTTTATTTCCCCCAAGCATGTTACTCATTGTTTTTATGTAATTCCACAGTGCCAGCAAAGTGGTATTTGTGCTACTCTTTGTTTCATGTAATACGCACCTATTTGTGTTATGCAATTCCAAAGTGTCAGCAAAAGTGGGGTGCAACTTGTTCTTTTGATTTTATGTAATTCCATAGAGCTTTTCTTTTTGTTACCTACCGCAGGAGCTTAAATGTTTGTGACAATGATCGGCTAAGGTTGAAGAAAGATTTTACATATTGTGGTTTAAAAAAGGAAAGAAAATCAACCATGTGGGCACTAAAGCTTTGAGAGAGATTTTGTTACAGTCAAGGTTGATAATAGATTTTCACATTTGTTTTTTCTTAATCATAGTAGCAATAAATATTGTAAGTGCTGTATATCCTTTGTCCTGCATTTATGCAAGAATGCAAATCAATGAGGGAATTCACTCATATCATTTTAAGACTAGTGCTGTTAGCAATTTTTTTGTGAATGGATTTATGTCTTCATTCTCATTGCTATCTTTTTGTTTTCTTGTTTTCAGGAGATAGAGCTGTCATACGGTGATTTGGGTAAGGACAAAATAGATGCTTTCATTTTTGTTAAGAACTCTTTTGTTATAGTATGATAATAACAACTTTATTAACCCCTGTGGGGAAATTTGGGTTACTATGATGTGTAGTCTGTTCCTTCTCTTTCTCTCTTAGTGTTAGTTATTGTCCAAATCTATTTCCTGTGCTGAATTAACCTTACAGTGTCAAAAGTATTGTAAAAAAAAGTCAACCCTTTAGCAAGGGTATGGATTGCAAACTCTTTCCCATGTTTCTGTATCCTGGACCAGCTTTTTGCAATTCGTCTTTGTCTTTCCACTTTTCTGTAGATCATTTTCTGAGACCTAAGTCTTCCAGGTTCATTATATGGCCTTCACTAAGAACACTAAAAGAAATAAAATATTATGATGTTGTTGTGAACTTGTTACTAATCACTTTTGTCGTGTTCTGTTTCCAGGATTTGAGGCTATCGGATCCCTGGGTCGGTTGCTGGTGGACTTTGCAGTCGTCCTCTCTCAGATAGGTAGGTTGTCTAAAAACAGGGGGCATTGGTAGGATATTTGTTTTGTCATTAGTTTTACATCCCTTGCAAATCTGTATGGTCATTTTAAGAGACAGGCCACCTGGACCCTGCCTGTCAAGGCCAGCCTGGTTAGAGAGGGACGAATCCCAACAGAAAGGTGCAGATTTTCCTCTGCACGTGGGGTCAATCTCGGGTCTTCAGCATGATAGGGAAAAGGCGTAACCATTACACCAGACTCCTGTATGTGGCCTGGTAGAGCTAGTAGACATTGCAGACACCAGTAGTGGAAGGAGAAGACAGCCTTCATGATACATTATAGGGTGATTGGAGTTTTTATGATACCTATCTTGACTTTATTCAAAGTAAGATTCATTGATGACTAGCAAACGCTCATAGAAGGACAATGTGATTTTTAAAGATTTGCTTACTTTCTATTGCTTTATCTATTCTTTAAGGTTTCTGCTGTGCGTACCTGATCTTCATTTGCAAGAACTTGTCAGATTTTGTCCCCTCGGTGCAGATGTGAGTATCTCAATTATGATGGATGAGGATGAAAGTGGCTCTCCCAACAGAGATGCTGCAAATTAGGATCCCAAAGAATTTGAGAGAGGTTGAAACGCATGTGTAAATGCAAATAGCATTAAATTTTACCTACATCAACCAAAATGCAGAATGTACATTGCACATATTTCAGACTTTGAGTGATGGAAGACATTTCAATGACGTGACAAATATATTAGATAAAAAATTTACTTTTCGGGTTGTAAAAAAAAATTTCCCACTGTAGGCTATTGCATTATCTATGCAAACTCGTATTTTGTCTATATTTTTGCTAGAACTTGGATCTTTGAAGTCATACTGCATTCATTCTTCCTTTCATATGCAAGTGTATAAATTACGTTGTGAAGGTTTTTATCCGTGGAGGTACAGGATGGGAGTCTGTTTATACCCATTGATTCTAAACTGAAATACCTCAAAGGCAGCAAGGGCTAAAAACATTTGTTTTATTGCCAATTTAATCTTCATTGAAGTTTTTTCTCATGCCAAAATCAACACATTTCATTTAAAGGTGTGTGACATCACTAACTCTTCTTTTCCTTTCTTTCTTTTGTTGGATGTTGGAAGACAAGCTTGAAATGTGGAAATTTCAGTTCCGTTATAAGAAAAGCATCTTTTATTGTATATCATGTGTCCATGATTTCATCATAAGCAAGCATGATAAGTGTAAGAAGGTTTCTGTTCATATATCCCTGTTGCTTGACCTTGACCTCATTGTCTCCCCCAGGGGTCAGTGGCTCTTGATCGTCCTGCCTCCGCTGAGTCTGTTGACCCTCCTGAGACATCTGAGCAGCCTCGCGTTTACCAGGTCAGTGCACACACAACTCTCAGTGCTGTGGTTTTATAACTTTTTACCCACACAATACTAACATTAAGTTTTCAACCGTTAAGTCTGGTCTACTCCATGCGAGGGCAATGCAATCTTGCTGCGAAACACAGCCAAAGGACCTCCAAAAAATACCCTACACTTTGTCGCTATGGTTCAAGTACATACACAATACTGAAGAAAGCATATTTTGTAGAAAGAATGTATTATATTCCAAGTATGCTGTAATAAAATGTATTGGATAAGTATTAATAGAATTGACTGAGGCTTTGACCACAGAATTTCTGTTGAGAATCAGAAATTGAACGGTCTGGCTTTAACCTTAAGCCCACATCATAGAGATACATGTAAAAGTCGCTGTGCGGCCACGAGGTCACACTATAGAAGCCATCTTGATTTCAAGTAAACCTCATTATGGGCTATAGTTAAAGAAATTGTTGGGAGAAATGCAGAGGAGTTCCTTCCTTTGCTGGATTGTGTTTATTTTCAACCTTTATATGAGCCTATGCGTGATGCCCCCTTTTGAATGCTCTATCACATGTGCTCAGTGACGGCCATATTTTACAAGCGTGAAGAGTATCCTTCGGCTTTTGTCATCACTTACTCTTCGGCCCACATACTATCCCAATCCAGTAGCCATCTGAGCTCAATCCCTTCGGTCGTCAGCCCACATTGAGTGTTTGTTCTTGTACATTCACTTACCATTAGTATATTACCAAAACATTTCATCAACATTATTTGCCATTGTGAGCTGGCTTTAAAAATTTATTTGTCAGAATTTGGGGTTGTAAAATGTCAAGAATAGTCATTTCACCTTAGGGCACTGTCAAAGCAATATGATAATAATGTGCCAATTATATTAGAAGTAATTTCACCACAGTACAATGCGTGGGCAATATGGCAATGATATGCTAATTTTAACAAATTACATATATATATAGGTGTACTCTTGCATGACAATGATTAACACTTTGTAGTCACACAGCCAGAAGAACAAAGAAACCTCACGGTCAGATGCAGCTAGCTGTGACATATTCAGGCTTCTGGGGTCTGGCGCAAATTCAGGTCGGTGCACTTATACACCGAGTGGCTACAAAGTGTTGATTGTAATTGTGGTGTAAATCTTATTACCTCAAGTAGACTCAATGCTGTAAAAAAGTATGTTCATAAAGTTTTAATGTGGCATTTTTACATTCTTTGATACTTAACATACTGACAAGATCCTTTGCCTGAAGTGATCTAGGTCAATATTTTCTCACCCCACAGCCTGATGGCTCAGTGTTCAAACCTCTTTGCCTTTGGAGTGGTGTTTTGGTTTGACTTTGAGCATTTCCACCTTGTCAAGTGAGTGCTGATATCCGTTACACTGTAATGACAGAATACTGTACATATTATGTGTGCTTACTAATCTACTGACTTTGATTAGCCTTTGGCACGTAGTAAATAGTCCTGAAAGTTTTGAAGAGAGAACTTGAAGTGTCAATTTGATCATAATCATATTTTAGGTATAACCAGTGGTAACTTGTATCTTTGCCACACAATGACTTAAATAGGATAAGATAAAAATAACATTTATTGATCGTCATAACTGCTGAACCATATACAAAGATAGGTTTAAACACTGTTAAGATAATTGCCTTTGTCTCTTTCTTAGTAGAATTATTAAATATTAAAAATAAATTTTTGTGCTATAAAGAAAAGTCAGAATCTTGTTTACAAGCTTTCTAAGTTAACTTCATTTGACTCGATGCTCCGTTTTGGTGGGGGTTTTTCATTATTAATAACTGATTTGTGCTTGCTGCTGAAAGATATAAAGTACTTTGACTTATATCCATATGTGTAGCTACTTGTTCCTCTTTCCATTTTGCTCTGTCCCTCTTAAGTTCTGTAAACTGTTCAGTGTCTTTAATTCAATCTTTTGAAACATTTGACTGTTTCCTCACACTTTTATGATTCAGTTCCTGCCATTAGTAAGGCTCACTTCATTATTTTATTTTTCTAGGAAAAAAGTGTACAGACTAAAGGACAAATTTTAGCATCAAATTTTGCCTAACTTGTGAAGTACAAATAAAAGCGCTTTAGTCTTCATTTCTTTGTTCACAATTACTTCGCATTATAAGATGAAACCTTGCTTAGGCTTTTATTATCTTTCATCACTATCACTGAAATATAAGTGATAAATTTTAGCAAGAAAATCTATTTGTGAAAGAGCAGATAGACAGTGCTCGACTTCTTTAGCATGACACAAGACTTTGAATTCTTTTTCAAACCATGCAGCAGTCAGCCACTGAAAAACTCTCAAAGGTGGAAGAAAAATCAATGCCATATTCTTACCGTCTGCAAGTTTTTAACAAGCCAGTTGTGTTTTTTAAACTTGAAAACCTTGCCTCCTCTTCTTTTTATTTCTTTTAGGAATAATTGTTACATCTGTCTCAACCTGATTTCTGATATCCATCTTAATTCTATTCCCCTGCAGTTTAAAAGTTTCGTTGTGTATTTATTATTCAGTCTTTCTGACTGACCACTCTAATGTTTCAACACTACGTTTCAAACTCATTTATTTATGATTTTGTATTTAATGTCTTTGTAATAGGAACTTCCAGGGGTTTGTAAAAAAAAGTTTCTTCCTATCTTTCCCCCCCATACAACTCTCATTTTGTTTTACTATACTGGCCTCTTGTATTTTTTATTTTTGTCTTTCACTCAATGACATTGAGTCATTTGGATTTGGCTACAGAACACAACACCTGAATTACTTCGGTCAGTGAAAGCGAAACATAATGCAAACGGTATAGTGAATGGAGATGGTTTAGGCATAATATCAACAGCTTTTTTTGGATAATAACTAGTTAGGCCATGCGCCAGAGTTCAATAGGTTTTTTTTTCTGTTTTGGTTTGATTGGCTTTGGTTTAATGCCCCATGCAACACTGCAAGGTCATTGATAAGGCGGGACCACCGAATTTTAGCCCATATCTGATAGGAAGGGGTCCGAGCCATGAAAACTCCAAAAAATCCCAGTGTACCTCCCCAGATTTGAACCCGGGACCTCCTCATCTGCAGGCGGGCACACAACCGCTCGGCCATCGACGCGCCCTTTCTTTCTGTGTGTTTTTACTCTCTGTGCCCACACATTATAATGTCTGGGCGCCGAAATGACCTTATAGAGTCGATGGAGCCCTAAAACCCTAACCAACCAAACCAAACATTATAATGTTCAACCATCGTGTGGTGATAACAAGTTTCTGCCGCGTATTTGTTGCTAGACAAGTGTACGGTGAGATTAAGTCCCCATTTCATCAAAACAAACTTCAATCATATGGGAGGGATGATAATTCTCATGGAATCTTTTTCTGTTTTTCTATGTTTTTTCCTGCTGATTTTATTGCTTACACTGAAAGGCTAGGTAATATTCTCGGAACTCCTTTTTTGTTTCAAACCCTCATTTTAGTTGTATATATTGCTTTGATTCCTTTTTTGCTGCGAATGCAACTTCGAAAATCTTCAATTATTTTCGCCAAAATGTTATTGGTATTCCGGTGAAATTCATTGCAAGCTTGCAGCATTAGAGGGTTAGAGGAGGGGTTCCAGGTTGTTTCATTTGACTCAAATGCCGCCAGCCAAAGTAAAACAAAATTAACGTGTAGATTGAAAAGCTCAAAAAGTTTAAGAGGAAATCAAATCGGGAACGTAGCGCTTTTTGTTGTATATCAGTGCCTAATATCTCCATTCAGTTACCATTTGTTGTGGCAAGCGTTCATCACATTTTCTCACAAACAGAATACTTCACCTCAGGCCAACTTCTGCCTTTTGACATCTTTTCGAGTTCACGTTAGGATTTTCTTTGGAACCACCGAGCACGAATCCTTTGGTGATGGGTCTATAGAAGTTAAACATATTTGTAATTTCTTATCTGATGAGTATCAGAAAGATGTGCAGAGTATGATTGCTGCTTATATTTTTGTATTCTTGGCTTTTTATCCACCAGTTTCCTTCTTGCTCTTTGTTTTGCCTTTGCAGTGAATCATATGGCCATATGTTTGGCATATGTTACGTACCATTCTGTTTTCCGAGATTTATGTGGCTATTCATTTACTAAATGCACTGTCCAAAAGATGTTACTCCCTTGTCCATAAGGGTCCTTGGGTCTTTTTAAATGTAGTTATTAGGGTTAGGAGAGGGGGGAAAGAAAATGTCCACATTTACAGTAAGCAGCTAAGTTGTGAAAGCTTTTGCTTGCCGAATTCATACCGTCTGCGGTGTATGGTTAGGCTCTTATGCGGAAGACCCGAGTTCGACCCATGTTCGGACAAGCTTCATTTTCTGCTGGGATTCGTCCCTCTCAGCACTGGGCGGCCCTGACAGGCGTGGGTCAAAATAGCCCGTCTCTTAAATGACCTTACAGTGTTGCAAGGAATGTAAAACTAATTAACAAAAATCACAATTCATCACGATCATGCCACACTTGTTCAAGTCATTTTGGGCCAAGTTTAGTTCTTTGATTCATTGTCTCCTTAAGATCCCTGGATCCTGATTTCAGGATTTTTCCAAACCAAGGTGAAAGACCTGCGCAAAAATAAAATCCTTGAGATTTTATGTAAATTCCATCAAATTTTGTGTTAAAGAATTTAAATTTCTTTGTTGTCTAATCTCAGGATATTTTTTGGGCAAACTGTGCTCATCTCTGAATAATGTATCCTTAACAATGACAGTAATAAGGATAATGGATTTCATTTATATTGCGCATATCCCAATACTGGCTCTATCCACTTTACAATCATTATTACTGCGGCAGGTTAAGTTATTCAGAAACCTTCTCAACTTCCCGGGTAGCATACAGCGCAAGCTGAAATTTTACAAGCTCTCAAACACTGACATACGGACGTTCGCTGTCTATAGTCGGGTACCCATTTACACTTGGATTAAGTGAGGGAAATTTATGCGAAGTGCCAGGGAAATTTATGCGAAGTGCCTTTCCCAAGGACACAACGTTGGGGCCGAGTTGTGATTCGAATCCGCAACCTTCCGATTACGAGTCCGGCAGCCTAACCACGAGACTACTGTCGCCTGCATGTACAATTACACAACTTTGGGTCTTGTTATTTCTCTATGTTTTCACCATCATGCTTGGCGAAAGGCAAGCTTCCAAGTCCTATTTTCAGCTTGCAACACTCGTTGCCCTTTTTTTTTTTTTTTTCCTCTTAGCACAGCAACATGACAGCTACTGTCAAGGCAAGCTGTCACTTTTCTTTCGTGTGTTTACTTCAACCCACGCATTGACACTTTGTGCTTCTTTTTTTTTTTATACAAAACTTTCAAAGAGGGAGACAAAGTGTTGTTATCTTCCTCCTTACTAGTGGCAGAATACTGTCAAAGGCTATTGGTGTGGTCTGCTCCTTCTCTGTCAGTGTTACGTTTGTCCTAATCTATATCCTAGCACTGAAATAATTATCTACCGGCGCTGTGGTGCAATGGTTAGGCCACCATTAGGCCCTTCACCTATCATGCGGAAGACCCATGTTCGAACCCCGTCGCGGACAATCTGTGTTTTTTTTCTGCTGAGATTTTTTCCCTCTCAGCCTCGGATTGGCCCTGACAGGCAAGAGTCGAAGAAGCCTGTCACTTAAATGACCTTGCAGTGTTGCAGGGGACGTAAAACTGGTAACCAAACCAAACCAGAAATTATCTTGCATAGTGCTGTTGAGCCCCAGCAAAGCAAACTATGTTTACTCATATACGTGTACCTTTCTCAAAAGAATTATTATGTTTTAAAAATTACAAGATGGATGGTTGGTGGGTGTCTGGTATGTTATATTTGTCTTTATCTCCTTGCTGGTGTGGGTTATTGGCTGGCCCTCTAGTTTATAATGCTCCTTCTACTCTTTTTTATGTGTTAGTATTGTCGTAATCTACTTTCAGGCATTGAAATAATCTTACAGCGTCGAAAATTACGTAAAACCTTACCTTAACATACAAAAAAAGTCTTGCTAGCTTTGAAATTAGCTCACATCATTAGTAGTACCACAGTTAGTTAGTTCAAAATTAGTTGTTTATAGAGGTGCTAGCATCTTTGGCTGTTTTAGCCTCCTTGTAACACAGTAGTGCCACAGAAGATGAACAAAACAATGTGTCAGATCCTGTTTTTAGGGCTAGAGTTAAGCTCTTGGATTGTGGGTTAGAAATGATTTCCAGCATGTGGATGATTGGCAGGCACTTTGATGTGGTCTTCTTCTATATATGTGTTACTGTTTTCTTAATCTGTTTCCTAAATAGCCTTACGGTGGGAATAGTGCTGTAAAACCCCTAACAAAAAAAATATTCCTTGCATTCTTTGCTGCATCCATCTCCTCTGCTTTCCCCCATCCCCCACCCCCACCCCCTCAATATTACTTCAGACTGATTAACACAGTTTGTTGGAAATTTTTATCTTTTTTGTATAAAAATATTTTCCCCACTTCTTAAATGTCATTTTTTTTATCCCCTCTTTAAAGACAGAAGGAAAGGATTTTTTTTTTTTCCAATCTCACCGATGTACCTGACTCTTACTGATGTATTCAGAAATCCCTAGTTCTTTTTTACAAGTAAATTAAAAGGCAAACATTTTTCTGTTACTTCAAAAGCATGCACTCTTCTCTATTTCTGTCATATATCAAATCAAAGATTATTTATCCTGGCTTACAATCTATCTAACATTAAATTACAGTATACCTTCTAAACTAACACCCTTAATATCACAACAGGGGATTTTCAAAAATGGAAAAGAAAAAATAGTCTCAGTAAACAACACATAACAAGATGTTCATTTCCTGAGCTTCTATTGATAAGTCTGACTTGAAATGAAACTCAAACACTCGAATCATAAAAAACAGTGGGAGTTGAATGCTAGAAATTTTGCATGTTTTGTGAAAAAAATGACCAAAAAGAAGAATTGCATGTTTTAGAGCATATTCATGTATGTAGAGCATTCTTGCTTTCCTGACAAAATATGCTTTCATGCGCCTCCATTTCTATTCATCTACAGAATGCATCCTCGAGAAATCTCATTAGAAAACCTTCCCTTCTTCTTTGTCATTGCCATTTATTGCTATGAGGTAAGTGGTTTGTTTCCCCCCTCCTCCTCTTGATATCTGCTAGCATGTTAAGACTGTGATGAAGCATGACTACTGTTGGCATGTACCCTCGTCCAGTCACTGATTTCAGGATCCTTTCTATACAACCACCATCGTTCTCCTCTTCTTCTCTCTCTTCCTTTTATTCCTTTTCTTCTTCTTTTTCGTCTTCTTCTTCTACTATTTCTTCATCTTCTTCTCAATAATTCTTCTTCTTTCTCTTCCTTCTCAGCCTTTTCCTCCTCCTCCTCCTCATATTATTTCCTGGCATTGAAATGACCTTACAGTGTTAATAGTGCCGTAAAATCCTTACCAAACAAACAACCTCACCAATTTTATCAATAATTGAATGGAGAGATACCTCCCTTTTCTTGCCTTCATCCGTGGTATGGTGGTTAGCTAGGCTCTGTGCCTAGCACACAGAGTACAGAAGTTCGAACCTCATGCTGGACATACATCTCTGCTGGGATGTTGTGTCCCTCTCAGCCCTTGATGGCCCGGACAGGCAGGATCGAACAGCCTACCCCTTAAATAACCATACAGTGTTTCCAGGGACATAAAACAGAAACAAAGCTTCTTTGGTTTGGTTTGGATACCAGTTTTAGGTCCCCTGCAACACTGTACGGTCATTTAAGAGACGGGGTACTTGGACCCTGCCTGTCAGGGCCAACCCGGGCTGACAGGGAAAAATCCCAAAAGAAAAAAACACTCAGATCGTCCGCTCTCGGGATCGAACCGGGGTCTTCCGCATGACAGGCAATGAGCCTAACCATTACACCACAGCGCCGTTTGCTGGCCCTGTCACGTAGGATCGAACAGCTTCCCTCTTAAATAACCATACAGTGTTTCCAGGGGCATAAAACAGACACAAAGCTTCTAAACCTTTGCTTAGATAAATATTCACCTCACTCCTTGGGTCACACAATATGTGGGTGGTTGACAGGCGCTCTGGTGTGGTCAGCTTCTTTTGCTTCTTTCTATGTGTTGCTTTTGTCCTTATCTTAATCCTGGCACTCAAATGACCTAACAATGTCGATACTGTTGTAAAATCTTATCCAAACAAACCAACAAGCTTGTCCTCTTTTAAGTTATTTATCTTCAGCGCCTGTGGTGTAATAGTTAGGTTCTTCACCTATTATGCAGAAGACCCGGATTCAATTTCAAGTGCAAATGATTTGTGTTGGTATTTTTTTGCTGGGATTCGTCCCTCTCAGCCCGGGTTGAGCCTGACAGTTGGGGTCAAAGTAGCCCATCTCTCAAATGACCTTGCAGTGTTACAAGGTGATAACTAAGCCAAACTAAACCAAATCATTCATCAAATGAAGTAGCATCCCTCTCTCCTTTAAACAACTTTTCCTTCCTCCCCTGCATTCAAACAATGACTCCTCACTTAAAACTGTATGTATCTCAAGGCCAAATCTCAATCACACGCGAGATGCTGGAACAGATGATGAGATGGTATAATTTTATCAAGACTTTTGAGTGTGATGTATTTGCTCTTTTTGAAAGTTTTTTCTTCAACTTGATGTTATATTTTTTTGTGCTTGAGTTCATCCCCAATTACACGTACAGTGAAACTCGGGTCTAACAAGGTCCTCGGGACCGACCTAGTGTCCTTGTTATATCTTAAGCACTTAAGTAAAGGCAAAGAACGACAGGGATTTAAGCTTTCTCTTGCAACAACTGAGGTCCCATAACATCCATGCTCGTTGTATTTTAAATCCACTGTACTTATTTTCCTTCCATGCTCGATGTATTCAAGTTTCACTGTACATATTTTCCTTCCATGTTATGGAGTTGATTTGTATATTTTGTAGGCTAAGAGAGGTTAAAAGGCTGTATGTGGGCGGTTGGCAAACGCTCTGATGTGATTTGCTCTTTTTACTTCTTTGTGTCACTAATGTCTTTTCCTACATCCTGGCACTGATATGATGTCCTTATAGTGTTGATTGTACTGTGAAACTTCAAACAAACAAATCCTGTTTCAGTTCAGCCTTTTATCTGGTTGTGTGTTACTTACTTGATATGGCAGATATTGTTGATGTTGGTTTTAGTTATACATGTACTAAAGCCTGAAATCGTATTTCTCAGTTATGTATACTGCTTTTTACAGATTTGCATGTCTTTGCTCCATTTTTGGCTACTCTAAGAACACTATAGGCATTAAGGATATGAGACAAACATCACGAAATGAATGTAAAGTTAGTGCTTGCGTGGGTAATTAGTTCATACTACTATTGAATAAGGCCCTCATACTTTTCTCCTTTGCCATTTTCTCTTGTTTCTGATCAGCTTTGACATTATTTGCACTTGGTCTGCTTCTTTCGCCTGAACTTTAAAGCAGCTGTACAATGTTGATTGCCATGATTCGCTAACTCCAGTAAGTGGTCAACGTGTTATACAATGTTTTTACAGTAGGAGGAATCTTTCTTCTCCACAGGGTGCAGGGCTTATCCTGTCCCTAGAGGGATCCCTGGCCAAAGAGGTTCGACATCAGTTCACCAGGTTGGTTCTTGCTTGCTACCTTTGCATGATATTTGCCAGAGGTATAAACTTATTTTGTTTAAATATGAAGGATGGTCTGTGACCTAGTTTCTCCTACAGATGCAGAGGTCCTTGGTTCTTATTCTGGGAGGTTTGCTGGGATTTTTCTTGATTTTTTTCTGGTTGTTCAAAATTGACATTTTAAATTTGAAGGTCCTTTTTCTTTAATTGGTTTGGTTTGGTTTGGGCTTAACGTCCCTTGCAACACTATAAGGTCATTTAAGGGACGGGCGACTTCGACCCT
>JAUKPP010266821.1:0-11482 GCA_032273245.1 Phyllaplysia taylori
AGTTTCCCCCCCCCCCTCTCTCTCTCTCTCTCTCTCTCTCTCTATCTCTCTCTCTCACTCTCTGATCAGGGAGAGGAGAAAAGACACTCATCATATTATGCAAACGATGTTCTGAGTACGGTACTTTTTCAACCAGCATTTAATAATGATAATGCAGAGAGGCTCTATATGGTTCTCTTTCCCACTCTGTATTAGCATTTAGTTTTCAGAGTGTTACTAAGACAATGCGTTTTTCTTTTCTTTCTGGCCAACTGTTTCTTTTGAAGTATCGGTATGTTCAGTCAATGGTAGCACCGCTCTGGGTGGAGCCGCTATGAAGGCGAAACACTAAAAAGGAAGCTCCTCTCATGGAACACTAAATTTTGAACCAAGACCTCATACCGATAGGGAGCTCTCGTGCTCAAGAGGTTATGGTGTTGGCCTCCCAGGCCATTGGTCCCTGGTTCAAACCCAAGGAAGAGCAGGCATTTTTCTTAACAAACTTATTTCTTCATCTTCTCTACCTTGTCTATTCTTTTAACTTTGGTCTCTGATTCTTTCTCTGATTAACACTCCTCACTCTCTTTCAAGTCTCCTCTCGTCTGCTCTTGTCTCTTTTTTCTGTTCCCCTTCTCTCATTCTTTGTCTACTCCTTCTCTTTCAGTTTATAGACCACTCTTTATTCAGCTGTTTAGTTTTTCAGACCATTAAGAAAATGCGTTTTTCTATCCACCTGTTTCTTTTGAGGTACGGTATAGTCATGTTCACTCAAAATTCTTCCCAAAACTGAACTTGTTCATCTTAAATTTTTTCGTGGTTGACTGTAGATATCGGGATGATAGGCTTACAAACGATTTTTTTTTCTCAGTGTCGATCTATATTCTTTCACCATCTTTTACAATCTGTGCAATAGCCTATTGACACTATTGTGTAAGCAACTGAGAGATTGGTTGATAGACGAAGTTTGTGTGCGGTCTATCAAAGTCGATACTGACAATAAATACAAACCATGATAAGTCTTCAACGGGTATCTCCACAAGCGTCGGTGGTCTAGTGGTTAGGCTGCCGGACTCGTGATCGGAAGGTTGCGTGTTCGAATCCCAACTCGGGCCCGACGTTGTGTCCTTGGGAAAGGCATTTGACACGAATTTTCCTCACTTCACCCAGGTGTAAATGGGTACCCGGCTATAGACATCGAACGATCTTGTCCGTATGTAGTGCTTTAGCGCCTGTAAAATGGCAGCTTGCGCTGTAGCCTATGCTTCCCAGGAAGTTGAGGAGGTTTCTGAATGACTTGGTCTGCTGGGGTAATAATTGATTGTAAAGCGCACAGAGCCTGCTTTCAAGCGGGGATATATGCGCTATATAAATGCAGTCATCATTATTATTATGATAGTGGGCACGTTCGTTCTCAACCGCACCGCGGTATCTTCCAAAGACAAGTGCCACGTAGAAATGAAATTTTCAGTGAAAATGGAAACTGCTGACCGTGCAGATTATTGTACAGGTGGTAATTCGTGGATGAAGAGTTAGCTCACTTAATTAGCATTTTCGGAACCAAAGGAACTCTTCACTATAATGGATGACCCACTTTTATTGCAATTTACAATCCTTCTCCCCCATTCTCTGGTCAACGCGCGAGGAAAAGAAATATGCAAATGAAGGACCATGTTCAGTTCCTTTCCTCCCATCTTTTAATGAAACTGAGTGGACAATGGGAGCACTTCTCACCACTCTTTATTATCTATCTAGTTTTCAGAGTACACAGACAAGGGTTCTTCCTGTTCACCTGTTTCTATTGATGTATCTGTAGTACTACCGGTACCGCTAGATTGGCTCTAGAGAACCGACGTACGTGTATTTTAGTATTGTACCTCTCCTCTGTTACGCCCAACCTGTATTACTCTGTGAACTGCACATACATGTATCGCGATAGTGCATAATAAGAATAATAAATTAAGATATTATGTAGTTTCAGTGTTGCTATCATCCTTTGCCCGTAAAAAAGTCAATTGCTGCAAGAAAAAATCGTGGTGAAAACCCACCCATCTGAATTAACCAACTTTCCCGAAAAAACAATAAACAAACAAACAAATAAAAAATGCACCCCCAAAGAAACCCCAACAAAACAACCAAACAAACAAAACAATAACAACAAACAAAGACACAAAAAAAGAGAAGGAAATCATCATTGCTTCCTCCTAGATCGTCTACACTCTACAATGCATGTAATTGCTTTTGGTTTGCTTGGTTTCTAGTTTTACGTCCCTTGCAACACTTAAGGTCATTTAAGAGACGGGCTACTTCGACCCAAGCTGAGCTGGACGAATTCCAGATGAAATCTCAGTTGCTCGCCGGCATGAAGGGTCGACCTCGGGTCTTCCGCATGATAGGCAAAGAGCCTAACCGTAACAAGACAGTCTCAGATCATGTATGAGGGTGTAGTCTCCACTGGCCTAATGTGATTCACGGTGCAACAAATTAGACAATTGTCGTGCGAGAAAATTTAAAAAAATCCACTTATATTTACCATAAATTACATTGGAAGCATTAAGGAATTAACAAAGAAATAAAGGAGGGAAATGATAACAAATAGTGAGTAATTTTTTGTGCTATCGTTGTAAATTTAATCCAAAACTACAAACGTCTTGAACAAACCAGTTACACCTTATAATGTCACAAACTATGGAATGTGTCTGGAAGACAGATGGGCAAAGATGCCGACAAAATTTTTTTAACTTTCTTCAGAATTTGGATTCACACCGAGCCTCACAAAATCAATTTGGGTAAAACAAAATTAAAGGAGGTACAAGTGTAATACCATTCGTAAGAGAGTATTATGGGGACAAGATGGTATTGAAACAGAAGCTGAGAAGACAGAACTACTGTATAGACTTATGTATGAAATAGATAGCATTATGGCACTTACTCCGAAGAAAGGCGATCTACAATCATATTAATTTCTTTCTGTTCCCAGAATGTAGTTTTCGGTAATACAGCATCACATACTAAATTAGAAATACATGTAAATGCCCGTCACTTTCCACGAAAATTAAAACATTGATCTTTTTCTTCACACGAAGAATCTCAAACTATCCTATTCTAGAAAGTGATTTAGGTTTAGTTAGCAGTTTTACGTCCCTTGCAACACTGTAAGGTCATTAAAGAGACGGGCTACTTCGACCCTGCCAGGGCCAACCCAGGCCGAGGAGGAGGAATCACATTAGAAAATACGAAGATCGTGAGCACGAGGGACCAAACTCGGGTCTTCTGCGTGATAGGCGAAGAGCCTAATTATGACATCGCAGATCCTGGTAGAGAAAGTGAAATGGTAGAGAAAGTGAAAAGCAACAATGCAGTCTAACATGTTTCAATCTAACCTTGTCATGAGTATGCGGACATAATAATGAGTGTACATTGTCATGTACCACAAGCACAACGTTTGTGCAGATCAGATGGCGTCATTTTGATAGAGTTGGGGAAAAGGAAAAATATGTGATACAAGTAGGAGTATGTAGGTGAGGGAAAGGAGAGTCTTTGACTTAAGTAGTTGGGTGCAGAAAACGAAGAGAGAGAGAGAGAGAGAGAGAGAGAGAGAGAGAGAGAGAGCGAGAGAGAGAGAGAGACACAGACAGACAGACAGAAAGAAAGAAAGAGGGAAAGAGAGAGGGGAAGAGAAGAGAAAGAAAGAGGATGTGAAACAGAAATACATCTTGTATGTGGGGGAGAAAGAGTAATAAAAAGAAAGAAATTGAGAAAGAAGAGAGAGAGAGAGAGAGAGAGAGAGAGAGAGAGAGAGAGAGAGAGAGAGAGAGAGAGAGAGAGCTTATGCGCTCTGAGCTTACACGGCCTAAGAATGTTAGTGTTAGAACGTTTTATAAATGTTATGGGTTAGCGTTTGATTAGGTCTCCTGAAAGTACATAATATTATGCAGAACGACTGAATTTTTCTTGTCCCTACTGATACATGTATCTGGCGGCTAGTGAATTCTACAACATAGAAGTTAGACCTTATATTTATAGAGGCACCAGCTTCCTCGGCTGTCTTAAGATAAAAAAAATAAATAAAAAAACCGTCCCCAAAGTGGTTCTTGCTGGATTTACCCAGCACGTAACGTCAAACTGATAGGAGGTAGTCAGATTTTCAGTTGTTATATTATTAGGAAAGTGATGAAGTGAGTGCGATACAGTTACAGTAATGATATCAGACAAACACATTGATCATATCCATACATTACAGTATGTAAAGGCCTACAACGATAAATTCTAAACACTTTTGTCGCATTGATGAAGGCTTTGTGGCGTTTAATTTAAACATATGACTTGCTATGACTTGCTTCTATTCGTCGTATTTCGTCCTGCCTGTGGTTCATATGATGCCGATAACATACATTAATAATACTATACACATCTACACAATTTGATTTAACTCACACCCAAATGGTTTTCCCCTCCTTTAGTATAAGAAAGAAAAGAAGCGATAATATAGTTTATTTCTTTCATTAAAGTTTCAAAGTACTATCAACACTTTAAGGTATTTTCCGAGGCAAGAAGTAGAATAAGAGAATAGTAACACGTAGAAAGAATTAGAAGGAGCAGACTACACCAGGGAGCCTACCAACCACCGAGAAGAGTTAATATCTTTGGTAAACTTGGTTATGAAATTCAAGGTTTGAAATCAAACAACAAGTTTAAAATATACATAAATAATAGCAAAATGAAATAACTAATGAAGTAGTCTACACATTATGATTCAAATGGTAGAAAATGGCGGGCAGCAGACATTTTCAAAGACCGAGCAGACGTGATGAAGACGATTCCCGGTGTTACAATTTCCGGTTTCAGCAATCCAGGACAGGACGAGCCGCCATGTACGCCTTGATCTTCTCGTCTGCCCCGACTTTCGCCACCAGGGCATTGACCAATGGGAAGGCGTCTAGTGGTCCGTTGAAGCCCTTACACCAGCCGGTCACGGCATCGAAGACTGCGAGATCACCAAGTGTCATCTTTGGAAGAAAATAACAATAATTGTGACATTAATGGTTATAATGATAATGACAACAACAACAAGAAGAAAAACAGCAGCAGTAATGATTGTAAAGCGCATAAAGCCTGCTTTCAAGCCGGGATATGCGTTATAAAAATGCAGTCTTATATCATTTTTACTATCTCAATAATAATAATAATAATAATAATAATAATAATAATAGTAATAACGACACTAATAATCATACTGACAACGATAATAACAATAATAATAATACAGGGTGAGCCAAAAAAAAAAAAGAAGGTTCCTGGGTTTTCGCCATATTCCGCTTGATAGGCAACCGATTTCAGAAAACCTCACATATGTAGTAAATGTGACTAGACGGAAAAAGGTTCTGAAAATTTGAAGATCGGGCAACTCAACAAAAACAAAAGAAAAGACCCCCCACCCCAAATAACAACAACAACAACAACATCAGCAACAACAACAACAACATAAACAAAACAAAAACAACACACAAAACAACAACAACAAAATAAATAAATAAATAAAAAAAACCAAACAACAACAACAACAGCAGCAGCAACAACAACAATAACAACAACAACAACAACAACAACAACAACAACAACCTGCCCTCTGCCCCATACGACATTATTTTTCTAATCAAGGTTATGTAATAGAATTAGTTTGAAGTTAGTTGTTTATAGAAGTGCCAGCTTCTTTGGTTGTTTTCGCCTCTTATTAGCAATGCTGTATTCGTTTCCATTGATGGCTATTCTATTTGTGTTTTGTCAATGCATGTTCCATTGAGGTCCTTTTTCGCTTGGTGTATTGAGGTTTAGGTAGCGGAGTGAGAATTGGAATGGCTAGAAGGCGTGGAGGAGATGACGGGGGGGAGGGGGGGGGGGGAGGGGGAGGAGTAGGAGTGCGGAGGGAGAGGGTGGTAGGAGAAGGAGAAGGAGGGATTTGAGGAGGAGGGGAAGGGATGGAGGAAGAGGAAGTGGGGGGGGGGGGGGAGAGTTGTGATCGACCCGGTTGTTAGATTATGTTCTTTCATTATGTAAAAGAAGATCTCTGCCTGTTCACAATACATGTCGTATGTTTTCGTTTATCTCCTTTAATCAATAACACGTGACTTGGTTGTCGGCAAGGTAGGCTACTCTTGTAGGCCTCCCCCTAGGACGATGAATAAAGGCAAATAATGCTTACCTTTGGTGTCTGACACTGCAAAGAAAAAAGGACACTACAAAAACTAAAATACAACAAGAAGATCACAACACAAAACAAAGAAGTTTGGCAAATGTGGAATGACTCTAAATATTAAATCATGTACCTTGTTTCCTACGACATAGCCTGTCCCGCTCTTTGCCAGGAGTTTCTCAATGTATCCAAAGAATCGGGCGCAATCTTTTTCCTTGCAGTCTTTAATCCTCTGTTCCTGCAACAAGGATCGAAATTCCGGTTGAAGACCATAGCATCTGATGTGTATTGGTAGTCTCTTCGCCTTGCATACATGCTACTTAGTATATATAGTTATTTATAGAAGCAACAGCTTCTTTTGCTGTTTTAGCCCGTTGCACACATGCACAGACAACAAATAGACATACATGTAATTTGTGCTAAGTATTTTCAGGACTTAAGAGTGCTGTGCGCGGAAATATGGAAACTTTCAGTCATACAGCACAAATTGCCTTACATAACTTGACTTGTAGACAGTTTGTGATCTTTCTTTGATAAAAAAAAGTATATTAGGAGTGAATTGGTGAAAGAGTTCTTTTAGCTTTTATTGCTATTAATTTGAGCTAACTGGGAAGAGCGGAAGTAAAATACACGTACGTTTTTAATTTGTGTAATTTATACATCATACTTCATATTAATATACAGTATAATAATAAAGCTTTTAAAGAATTTGTCGCGAAAACAATCCTGAACGATTATAATGTGTGGAAAAGCAAACTCGAACCCGGAAATCTTTTTCTCTAGATTATGACATCACAGCGTTGTGTGTATAGAACTCTTCAATTTTCTTTTGCTCTTTCAGCCAAATTCATTGGCTGGAGTTAATTTCCACGGCCCTTTAATTGAGGGTGTCTGAGGCCGAATTGTGGGTAATTTCAAAGCTTCAAGAAAATCGTTCGTTGTTTTTCATAAGGGCGAATAGTACAATGAATGTTGTGGGGTATTCGCATCTGAATTTTAGATGCTATGCAAATCAATTACAGTGTTGAATCTGCTCAAACAACCACTTTCCATCGACTGCCAAATTACATCTTTTCTATATTATATTATCCCTTTCTAAGGCAACGACCTGTCTAAAACAACACTTATCTTTTCGACATTGAGTGATCAACTCGACAGGTTTGCCTGAAGTGTTGTACTCTCGGAGTACAGTTGAACCTGTTCAAGACGACCACCTGTTACAACGACCACTTTCCATCGACTCACAAATTACATATTATCTTCTATACTTTATCCCTGACTAAGACGGCCGCATGTCTAAAACGACCACTTTCTTCTCGATATAAAGTGTCGTCTTAGACAGGTTTGACTGTACCTTCTTCGCTGGATCCTCTTCGTAGAAAATGCTGACTGTCAAGACGATATAGTCCTGGATAAGATTCACCATCTGGTCGATGATAAGACATTCCTTATCTGTCTTTCCATAGAAACCTGAAAAAAACCCCGAGAGAAACAAAAGATTTCTGATTTGGTTACAAGTTTTACATCCCTTGCAACACTGTAAGATCATTTAAGAGACGGGCTACTTCAGCTTACCATACATCGTCATTGCAGAATGTAGAGTTACTAGAGGTTCATGGAAGCGGTGATGATTTTCATCTTTTTATTGTACAATTTCAGCTTTACGTCCCTTGCAACACTGTAAGCTCATGTAAAAGACAGGCAGGGCCAAACGTAAACTGGGCTCAGAATCCCAGCAGAAAGACGCAGATGGTCATCCCTTGTGGGGTCAAACTCGGGTCTTTCGCGTGATAAGCTAAGAACCTCACCATTACAGCTGAGACGTCGATAGAAAGGTAAGATGGAAAGGAATAAAACATTTTTTCCTTTGTGGGAATCGGGAAGCAGTCACATACATAGCAAACATCCTAACAAAGAATAATATACAATAGCCTACGCCTAAGGTCCCGCGGCTTTTGGTCACGGTACGCAAATTTCCCGCAGTTTTAAGATATCAGAAGTTTTACTATATAAAATTCACTCCTATTGTCCCAATTTGAAAGGACTATGTTGCCCAAGGTCCCGATGATCTTCTTTCTTAAAATATACGTTTTGTGCTGTAGCTCACACGGAAAGCAAAGATACAGGCTGAAAACAAAGTGTCACGTTACTTTTGCATATGGGTATATAATAATATAGCAGCTTTGTTTCAAGCATTGATTAAACCATAAATATATAATACATGTATAATATTATGAAAGAACGCAAAGGGCACTGAACAATGTTAATCTTTCTCAACATTCTGAGTTCTCTTCTCCCTCAAAGCCTTTCGTAACATTTACTGATGTGTCACCTAATTAAGCTTACAATTCATTAGCGGTTATGAAAAAAAGGATCGCGTGAATGGGGGAGTGGGGATATTCTATAAAAGATTTAATGAATGATCCCTTGCACTGTTTGTTTAGAACTCTCTTTCCTAAGCTTTAAGATATTATAATGTCTTACATTTGAGGCTTGACTTAAGGCGCAATACTACACGCATTAGTATTGCATCTTTGGCTTAATTGCAAAACCAACAAGCAATTAAGAAAAAGCCAATCCATCATCATTATCATCACCAGCAGCAAGTCTACACGTATTTAAACATGTCCATCTTTCACAGTAGCTTATGCGACAAGTAACTCCTATTACGATTGTTATCAATAGCCTACCATGCATAAAATGTTTTACTGTCAAGCTATCCTTCACAAGAAGAATTTGTCTCTTGAATTGGAGAAACTGAAAGTACGCGCATGAGGTTTGGTTTGGTTACCAGTTTTACGTCCCCTGCAACACTGTACGGTCATTTAAGAGACGGGCTACTTCGACCTGCCTGTCAGGGCCAACCCGGGCTGAGAGGGAAAAATCCCAGCGGAAAAAACCCAGATCGTCCGCGATCGGGGATCGAACCAGGTTCTTCCGCGTGCAAGGCGAAGAGCCTAACCATTACACCACAGCGCCGCGCATGAGAACTGTAACAATGTACAGCACTCTATTATATTTCAATCTAACCTTGACATAATTATGTGAGTTCAATAATTAACACAGCACTTGCAGAGTGTTTATACTTGTAACAAGAAGAATTTGCCTCTGAAATGGTAAATGAGAACTGTAACAATGCCCTCTACCATGTTCCAATCTAACCGTGGCATATCACGTGGATAGCACGTGCACAGTGTTTATACTTATCAGATGCCGTCTTTTCTTTAGAATTGGGTAAAGGGGAAAACAACAACAAGAAAAAACAAGGAGCAAACCCTCACTAAAAATTTTAATATGGACACGATCACTTACCAAACTGCCTGGCGAAGTAGGTGGCAATGGGAATGGACTGAGCGTATTGTTCTCCGTCAAACTCCACGTAGGGCGCTGCTCCAAAAGGGGACTCTGAGAACAAAAAAGAGAAAGTAAAATATTTTATAGTTCCTACTGAGGTGTTTTAGCTGAGTAAGTTGGTGATTCGAACCTCGAACCACACCAAACCCACCTCGTCCTTGTGAAGATGATTAAATCGCCACTGTTCTACAATGATGGCATAAGTCAGACTTATGCACCTTTTAAATTAGAGTTAGTCAAGCAAGACATCACAGATTACGTAAAAGAAATGTAAATGGGTAGGAAACGAAGTGACATGTACAGTACTTTTGTGGCATGTTCTAGGCCAGAGACCTCGCCATACAACTACTGTTATCATTGGTGCCAAATTGGAAATGGCAACTTGGGTTATGAAATAGCTGAGCTGTAACAATTTCAACCAAAATGCAGCGAGGAAAGCAAGTCAAATTACATGCACCATTCTCTTGGAACATTGAATACCAAGCCGTTTTAGTGTTTATGAAAGGTTGTCACGATACACTGACCTGCCAATTATTCACGAGTCCTCTAAATGGACAATTTAGACAATTCAGACAATTTGTTGGAATGTTAGGTCTGCGAAATAAAAGCTTTAAATGTCTCGGGCATTGGCGTCCTACACAGTCTTGCCAGGTTGGCTACACCATATTCACATTTGGCTATTTTATGTTATGATCATCGCCAGTATTTCTCTGGCTGGGTGGTTTGGGTTTAAATGTTTTCAATATATTCTTTTGGTAAAAATTCTAGTATTTTCCTCTGTAAAAGTCGTATTTTGATACGCCATTCTTCTAAAACTCAATGGAATTCAGATGTCATTTTTGTTCTGTTTTACTCGTTGTTATCATAACAAATGCGTCAAAATCACTCTTGGCTCCGTTTTGTCTAATGATTTTACCCTCCAGTTGGCGGTTTTACATTTTGAGATCTGGCAACACTGGTCCTACAGCTTGCTGCAGATCAGCCAGTACAATATAAAGCCAGAGTCCGTCCAACTGTTAGAAAAGTGCAATATTTTTTTCAGGTACATAATATACCCAGCTGAAGTGGGTTGGGAGAACAGCGTGACAGAGAAAGGAAAGAGAGACAAAGATGTTGTGCTCTATTGGAACGGCTTTGACTATTTTCTACATCTGCTGTCTGGCTTTGGTTGATAGTTACAGTAGGAGCAACTGTAGCCTAGATGTCATTGATCTGGTAAGTTTAGATTAATCTTTTTTTTTATTTAGTTCATTTGTAACAAGTTACCAACCTTAACCCAAAATGCAGAGGATAATATAGACCTTATTCCATTTTCATTTAGGCATATCTTCTGCATTTTGGTTGCGGGTGGTAACGTTGATTGCTATTTGTTCCAGAGGGGTTTTTTTTCTTTCATTTTATTTATTTTTATTGATTGATTGATTTATTTTTATTTATTTGTTTATTAATTTATTTCAAACTATGATGTTGACGTTATGATAATAATAATATTATAATAATGTTATGATAAAAATGAACAAAAATGGCATTTGAATTTCAATGAGTTTTGGAAGAGTGGCATGTAAAAAAAGTATGTATCTTTTCGTGATAACGAAGTGCTTGCGGACGCAGTACAAAGGGCGACCCTCAGGGAAACTTAAGCCTACTTGACTGATATTGTGAAAAGCAAAACAAGAAGAGGCTGAAACAGACGAGGCTGTCGCCTCTATAAATAACCCACTACTTTAGTAATAGCCAGAAGCTCATGCTTGTTTCGACAGTCAGTTACATGTAATTTGTTAACTGGGTTTTAAAAAGAATTATATTTAAAGTCACACGCAACACTATATGGTCACATGAGTGTTTACTTTGGTTGTAACAACAACAACAACAACAACAACAACAACAACAACAACAAGACGAAGAAGAAAAATCGAACAAAAAATATAATGGGCAGAGTATTCCATTTAACAAATGATG
>JAUKPP010266832.1:0-11480 GCA_032273245.1 Phyllaplysia taylori
CCCCCCCCCCCCCCCCCCCCCCCCCGTCCCCCGCTTCTGTAAGAGTCTCTCAATTCACAACAACCTCGATCAACATGAAGGGCATGAATGATTGAATCGTCTATTGGCCTCGATATTATGATATTGATGAATTCCAAGCTATTTCACCTGACACCAAATCAACCGCACCAAGGGGACGGATAACTCATTGGTTTCACAGCCCGCAAATGTCATTGATCGATACTTTTAATCGAGAAAATGCTCATTCGATTTCACTTAGCAGTTAGAATCATTGCACGCAGGCCATAATATCATGTATATACTTGTTATTTAAGAGCCCCATCATGTAACGCCAGGACATCCACTGAACCGGCACTATGGTGTTAGGGTTTGGCTCTTCGCCTTTCATGCGGGGAAACCGTAGATCGATCCCCGGTCGCAGACGATCTGGGATTTTTCCCTCTGTCCGGGTTGGCCCTGACAGGCAGAGTCGAAGTAGCCCGTCTCTTAAAAGACCTTACAGTGTTGCAGGGGACGTAAAACTGGTAGCCAAACCAAACAGTGTCTGAGATAAACGATAAAAAGCAACCAAACACTGATTGATCCAGGCCATGATCGAACTTATATTCAACATCTTTTCTTTTATATTTCAGTTTCACCGAAGATGTACATTAATTTACAACTATCGGAGTGAGCTCCTGGAATACCTATCTTTACAGTCAAAACGAATTCTACTCATGGAGGACTACAGTATAGCTAGCCTGTGGACGGTATGACCCCACTGTATTGTTGCCCACTGCCTGCTTCGTCGGAGAAACTGTCGCTCTAACAACATCGAGATGTACAGCCAACATGGACGCTGGTCTTGTACCTACTTAAAGTCGACGTTGGATGGATGGACAGTGTCTACCTTCTACAACAGTACTGAAGCCACTACTACTATAACTAGTCGGACAGGATGGTTCAAACTAAGGGCATTACAACGTGTGTGTGTGTGGGGGGGGGGGGGGGGGTCTATTACTACTTATCATGATTAAACGTCTACAAAATGATGACAAATTGCTATACATTTAACTCATTTACTTGACTATGTTTCCATGTTGTGTTGATCCGCTGTCGTGGGATGTCACTTGATAAACTGCCAAGACTCGCTCCGACTCTGGTCTTATGGCGAACACTTTCTGTTTGTCTAGAAGTTATCTTTGGTTTGGTTTGGTTACCAGTTTTACGGCCCCTGCAGCACTATGTCATTTAAGAGACGGGCTGCTTCGACCCGGACTGAGAGGGAAAATTCCCAGCAGAAAAAAAGATCGTCAGCGACCGGGGATCGAACCGGGGTCTTCCGCATAACAGGCGAAGAGTCTTAACCAATACACAATAGTGCCGGTAAGTTATCTTTATTGCCAGGGCTTATGACTACGGGCAAGGCTTTTTACATGTCGTGGGATGGCAGTTCAACTGTCGTATCTTGGTTTTCTCAACTTTACAGGAGAAGCAAAAATGTGGTTTTCTGCTACTTAACATGTATATAACATGTATATGATGATGATGGTATGGAATTGTACCACTGTCCATTTCTTAGAAATAAATGCGGGGGTCTTAAGATTTGTTACAGGATACTCGCCCCTTGCCACTGCTTTGAAATAATAATATGAAGAAAAACAAGTGGTTTTCCACCAAAACTCGAATTACGGTAGGTGAGCTGCCTCCCCGGGATTGTATATTTTGGAAATGCCTCTCCAGTATGCCAAAAAAAAGATTTAAGACATGGCTGGTACCTCTTGCAAGCTATATTTGCCCGCCCCCAGGTGTGTCCCATCTTCAATGAATTGTCGGTCCTCTCACGAAGTGTCGTATCTGCAAAACTAATGTTCTGCAGGAGAGAGGTTTAAAGTTTTGGGCACTTTTCTTTTTCATCTCATACGACGACACTTGGATATCTTATAACTAAAAAAAAACTAGTAGAGATAGCACTTTTGCCCTTTGAGAGAAGATAGATCTCGTCAAGCTGATCGGCGTGACATACACAACTCAAAATGCCCAAAATAGCAGATACGATACTTCGTGAGATGACCGACAAAATACACCGGCGTCTGTGGTGTATGGTTAGGCTCTTCGCTTATCATGCAGACGACACTGGTCCGATCCTACGATTTTCTGCAGGGATTTGTCCTTACCGGCCCAGAATGGCCCTAATAGATAGGCAGGGTCGAAGTAGCCTGTCTCTTAAATGACCTTGCAATGTTGCAAGGGACGTGGAACTGGTAATCAAACCAAATCAAACGTCAATGCCCCTTTAAGTTTTTGCAATACAAATTGTATGACGGTTTTACCCCGTTCAAGTACACACCCAGTATCTTCAAATGCACTTTGTAATTGTAAGATGACGTATCGTAATTTGAATCGTATCTACAAATTTCAGATTTCCCTATGTCGCCATATGCGAGCTATTTTCTAATGTAAACGTACATTTTTATTACTTGAAGTTACAATGTGACATTTAGAAATAATGTATTCTCGGTGTATACAAGAACGTGGGGAAAACTTATAATCACGCCTCTTTGGACAATATTGTTATGCAGTGGAACCCGCATATATTATCTCGACGTTTGTCAACTCGACATTAGCTAAAGTCGACACGTTTCATATAGCATCAATATCTACTTGCTACATCGACACGCCTGAAGTCGACCTTCTCTTGAAGTGATTTCAATAGTCTCAGCAATGTCCACTAATCTGAGGGTTCTACATGTTGTGCATTATATAATTTAGTTTTTATTGAAACACTCCTCTGAAAGCATCTGGCCGATTTTTCAGCAAAGGTTTTATCCAGTTAATGCCACCCAGTCTCCCATTGTGTGGTACATGTATTTATTTAAGTTAGGTGACTTTGCAATAACGGATATGAGACGTGCCTTAAAATCTCTATATTATTACGAAACCACAGCTGCGGGCAGAACGTCGACAAGAGCCATTTTGCAATTTTACAGGAGAGCCAAAAATCGTTCTTAGTTCCACAACAGTGACCGTAGCAATGATGCCCTGTCGATATGTTGCGACTTCAGTTCTATTATTAGTCGTAGGGAACTCACATTTTGACACAGCATGCGCGATGACTTTGATATCGACATTAATGAAAAAACGACTTTTAAAAAATTAATATACAGGTGAAGAAGATTTGTTGCCCCCAACCGACCTAATCTACTAGCACGGTACAAGAGGTTTGATTTGGCTTAAAGTCCCGATCAAACAAACTGCCCCACGCGGGCCTCGAGCTCGCGTCCTCTACGTGATAGGCGAAGCACCTAAACATTACACCACACACGCCGGTGAACTACTCTATAATTTACATACAAGACAGTGGTTCTAGTGCATGTACAGCCTTGGCTGCATCGACGTCTGTGGTAAAATAGTTAAGCTCTTCGCCTCTGACGCAAAGGAAAGGGGTTTGATCCTAGGTAGGACGAACATCTCAGTCAAATCAGTGTCTGTCAAGATTATGTGTCTCTCTAATCTTGGGTTGACCTGGGCAGTCGGGGTCAAAGTAGCCCGCCTCTAGAAGGCCTTACGGAGTTAGAAATCGCGGGGGGAATCTAATTATACACACCAAAGAGCTTATATATAAAGAGATGCAAGCTCGGTCTGGATTAGTAAGCGGAAAGAGAAAAAAATGTATACGCGAAACAGTAGCAGAAAAGCTACTCAAGTGCGTTTCAAGTGCGTTAAAACGTCATAAGAGAGTAAAAAACTAGCATCACGACGTCGCTAATAAGAATCAATATTTATCGCTAAAATTTGGGTTTTAGGTTAATAATAATTTTGATGAGATTTTCTGTTTGCTTGTGCACTCTACTCTAAAATAAGTGTGTCTTGTTCTTTTCATCTGATTATTATTAAGACCTATTTATTTATAGAGAAGCCAGCTTTTGTTTCGCCACTTTGGCTTGGACCATAGGGAGTTGCGTCATAACATAAAGGGAGGTAAGTAACAGCTGTCGGTACTCCTTCTCTCCGACACACCCTTGACATCGAATTCTGTGCTGTAATGATGAGGCTGCTCGCCTACCACGTGGAAGACAAGTGTGCACCATCAGCATTTTTCTATTGGGATTCGTCTGTGTCGGCACAGGTTGGCCTAGATCTTTTGTCCCTTTTCAACAGTAATTTGATAATAACGAATTCTGGACCATCTTTTCTCATTTAAAGGTTTCGAAATTCTCGAAAATACTTCATCCTAAGTCGTACTTTCCCATCGATTATCGTCTAAAATTGACTCTGCGTTCAATCTGTACCTTGATAATCTGATTTTTCCCACTGTTTAGACTAGATAATATCATGTTTTCAATGCGAAGATACAAAAGTGGGGCCGTTTCTTATGATTATTTCCGTAAGAATGATTTTTTTGTTTTTGAAATATTGATGAGCAAAAATCAGTCAGAATTAGTGAGTACTAAGGTAGAAGGGAGATAACAGTGTTAAAACGATAGTCTTTTACAAGCAATGAATGAGAATGAACAATATCTTATTTAATTTGTCCGATGTGTAGACGAGATGGGATGGGCCAAAGTTGTTTAATACCATCTTTTCAATGCAAAAACACGAAAGTGGGGCCGTTTCTTATGATTATTTCTGTAAGAATCGTCTGCACGTTATTAACTTTGTTCCATTTTCAGAGGACCAAAAATGGGTTAGATATTATCACTACCGACATTCCAATGACTCTACACGATGAAGAAAAGGTGTCTGTTAAATAATAAGTAAGATTGGACTTCATGCTTTTTTTTGTTTCCGAAATATTGATGAGCAAAAATGAGTCAAAATTAGTTAGTATCAAGTTAGAACGGAGATAACAGTGTTAAAACGACAGTGTCTTATAAGCAATGAATGAGATGAACAATATCTTGTTTAAATTTTCCGATGTTTAGACGAGATGGGACTGGCCAAAGTTGTTTAATACCATCTTTTCAATGCGAAAACACGAAAGTGGGGCCGTTTCTTATGATTATTTCTGTAAGAATCGTCTGCACGTTATTAAATTTGTTCCATTTTCAGAGGGGCAGAAATGGGTTAGAATTTATCACTACCGACTTTCCAATGACTCTACACGATAAAGAAACGGTGTCGGTTAAATAATAAGTAAGATTGGGCTTTATGCTATTTTTTGTTTCTGAAAAATTGATGAGCAAAAATGAGGCAGAATTAGTTAGTACATGTACCAAAATGAAGGTTGATAACAGTGTTTAAACGACAGTCTCTTATAAGCAATGAATGAGAACTAAAAAAAAACTGATTAATTTTTTTTCGATTTTCAGCCGAGATGGGATGAGCCCAAGTTGTTTCATACCATGTTTTAAATGCGAAAAGACGCAAGTGTCGCCGTTTCTAATGATTATTTCTGTAAGAATCTTCTGCCTGTTATTAACTTCTTCCATTTTCAGAGGACCGGAAATGGGTTAAAATTTATCACTACCTACGTTCCAATGACTCTACACGATAAAGAAAGGGTGTCGGTTAAATAATAAGTAAGATTGGACTTCATGCTATTTTTTGTTTCCGAAATATTGATGAACAAAAATAAGGCAAAATTAGTTAGTACCAAGTGAGAAGGGAGATAACAGTGTTAAAACGGCAGTCTCTTATAAGCAATGAATGAGAACTAAAAACATCTGATGAAATTTGTCCGATTTTCAGACAAGATGGGGTGAGCCCAAGCTTTTTCATACCATGTTTTAAATGCGAAAAGACGCAAGTGTCACCGTTTCTAAAGATTAATTCTGTAAGAATCTTCTGCCCGTTAATAACTTTGTTCCACTTATAGAGGACCAGAAAGAGATTAGAACTTATCACTGCCGACGTTCCAATGACTCTACACGATGAAGAAAGGGTGTCAATTAAATAGTTAGTAAAATTGGACTTCACTGCTATTTTATGTTTCCAAAATATTGATGAGCAAAAATGAGGCAAAATTAGGTAGTACCAAGTGAGAAGGGAGATAACAGTGTTAAAAAGTCGGTAGTGATAAATTTTACCCCGTTTCCTTCCTCTGAAAATGGAACAAAATTAATGACGTGCAGACCATTCTTACAGAAATAGTCATAAGAAACAGCCGCACTTTTGTATTTTCGCATTGAAGACATGGTATCAAACAACTCCGGCCCATCCCATCTCGTCTGAACATCGGAAAAATTTGATCAGGTATTGTTACTCCTCATTCATTGCTCATAAAAGACTGTCATTTTACCACTGTTATCTCCCTTATAACTTGGTACTAAATAATTACATGTACATGTATTACCCATTTTTGCTAATCGATAAATCGGAAACAAAAAAATTTGCACGAATTCCGATCTTAGACATAAACTTTTTTTTTAAAAGGGAAAGCAGTAAATTGCTGTTTCTACAACAATGCGTTTTGGGGTGAAGGTCTTCGTGTTATTGTTGTTGGCACGTTTCATCATTCAATATGGGGGTACAACCTTCCATAAGCCATCATGACAAAATGACATTCATTTTCATGAGCTGACAATTCAGGTACATGTACTGAACCAGCCCTGTGGTATAATATTTAGCTCTTCGCCTGTCATGCCGAAGGCCCGAGTTCGATTCCAGTCATTTACGATCTGCGTTGTTGTTTTTTCTACTGTGATTTTTACCCTTTCAGTAGCCCGGGGTGGCCCTGACAGGCAGGGTCGAAGTAGCCCGTTTCTTAAATGACCTTGCAGTGTTGCAGGGGGACGTAAAACTGGTAACCAAAAGCCAGGGACTGACATCCACCACCTGTTGTTCTCCGCCACTGCCGTCAGAATCAGTAACCTGCCGGTACTACTAGGCCTACTAGTCTACGGTGTGGGCTTATGGTTAGGCTCTTCGCCCATCACTATCACACAGAGGACTCGGGTTCGATTCCACGTGCGGACGATCTGCGTTTTTCTGCTGGGATTTGTCCCTCTCAGTAGCCTAGTCTCTCAGCGCGGGTTTGCCTTGTCAGAGTAGCCCGTTCCTTGAATGACTTTCACGGTGTTGCAAGGAACGTTAAGCAAAAGAAGAAAAAAAAAAAAGAAACTTTATTAAATAGAAACACACACACTTGAACTTAAGAATAAAAAAAAAATTTAAATGGAAAATTACGCAGAGCGATAAGCGCCTGCCTACAGATGCGGAGGTCCTGAATTCCAATCCTAGGAGGCTCAAGAGAATTTTTGCCAGAGTTTTCAGGGCTCCAACCTCTGTCCTATTAGACTCGAGAGATAGGTAAAGTTAAGAAGCCCTAATTCTTAATCCTATATGACCCTGATAGATAGGGTTGAAAAGAGGGTACCGGTAAAACAAACATAAAAAAAAAACACCAAATGAAAGAAACAACTTTTATACAAAATATATTTATAATTATAGAACAATGTATTTTTATTGTGGTGTTTGTTATGGAATGAGTTAAGGTCAACATATATATATTTCAGAATTACACGACCACACAATACGGTACTAATAATCAAGAAGACAAGACAATGTAATGCAGCATTCTAAAAAAATAAATTTAGACATGATGTATAATCAGTAGGCAGGCTTTTTTGCCTTCTTACCAGTATCCTACCAGTCCTAAAATAAAAACGAAATAATAAAGTCAGCCAAAATAACAGAAAAAAAGTGGCCATTATGTATGAGCAGGTAGCCACTAAGGAGAGGGTCAACCTTGTCAGGGTCATTTGCCAGTATGCAGTTACTGAATTCCGACTGACTTTTTACTTCATGTTAGTCACACACACACACCCCCCCCCCCCCTCCCCCTCCCCCACACCACCAAATGAAGAACACACAATGAATGCACAGTGAGTTGCTGGAGACCCGTTGGAGGGCAAAAGAAACACACCAGTGCACCTCTAGAGCTCTAAATTAAGGGAAAAAATAAATGTGATTGCTATGAACATGTAGTATTAAGGCAACAAAATCATTATAATAAATACAGAGGATTTTTCTCCAAATAAAAACATTGTCTTACAAAAATTATTACATCAATGAAAACAAGGAAATGTAAAGAGCAAAGCATAAATATATACAACAATATAACACATACTGATCATGAGAGCTTAAAAAGCTATGAACCAGTTTGTTGCATTACGGTATTATCAACGATAAAAGTAAAAAAATAAAATCAGTAGCGTATGGGTGTAGCAAATAAAATAAAAGCATGGCATTGTATACTCATCTGTTACATGGAAAGTTTTTAAAAAGACCCGAGTATGATTAAAATGGGGATAGAAGCAAGAAAAAATGCCATGTCGTCATGTAGACCAGATGGATGCATGAAAACAATACCGATTAATGATGACTATCCATTCACAGGCAATCAGTCGTGATCTGACAAAACACATCTTTTTTCCCAAGAGCTGAAAAAAATGTGTTCTGTGGGATTAGAAATGAATTAATGTGTTCTGTCGGGTCACATTGAAAACAAATGTGTTTTGAAAAATATAATTTTCTTAATACAGTAGTTCAAATTCTATTGTGAGTTTGGACAAAATATTTTGTCATAAGATGGACAATGGCCATCCTAGTCGAAACATCAAATAAAATATGTTGGCACAAAAACAAAAAAAAGTGTTTTGTCAGATCACGGCAGCAATGCTTTATCAGGAATAATTCAGAATCAAAATTGTACACGTACTGTAAAGTAATGTGAAACAATACAATAGAATTATAATAATAAATCATTATGATGCAAGTCTCATTAGTATACGACAGAACATACACTGCATGAAAATTATTGCCCGGTGTACTTTCAAAGGGAAACATTTTGTAATACTAATACAGCAGAACTCGGGACCCAACGAACAATTTGCATTCCATTCTGTGAACAGAGAAAAATTCCTTTCTTTTTCTTCATTAACTTTTATCCAGCAAACTAATGTTAGGCCCACCCTCGGGTCCAACGTACCAGAAGTGTAGGCAAGCTCACAAAAAATTGCCTCTGCTTACACATCTAGTTGAAATTCAAACTACAAAAGGTCCGCTGTTGGCTGACAAGAAACCAAGGACTTTAGAAATGTACCGCAGGCTATCTATGTAATAGAAGGGGTGGGGCAAAGCGGGGGATAGAGAGAAAATGATGAACAGAGAAGGGAGAGGGGAGAAGGAACAGCCTATGCATGGGAAAATATGAGACGAGATCAGAGAGACAAAACCGCCATAACTTTGATGAGTGGGTGGGAAGAGTAAAGACTGATGTATAGACGGCCATTGCGGGATGCATGCATGAGTAGGATCTGTGTGCGTGTGAAAGGGGAAGGGGGGATGTTGCAGGATGGGAGGCAAGGGGAAAGTTGTGGATAGAGGGGGGGTTTGTGATTGGCTTGTGCAGAATTAACACTGCACGCACGAGTGAGAATAGAGTAGCTATAGATCTAGAGACCTATTTCATTCACTGAAGAAGACTTCTAGTGAAAGTGAAGGCATCACTGTTCTACCTAAAGTACAAACTTGCGAATCACTTTTTTTTACAGTGTTATAACCTCGGCTCCAACGAACAATAAAAAATGTGCAAGCTTGTTCGTTGAATCAGAGTTCTACTGTACATAAGGTAAATATTATGTGTTCACTCCTTTAAAAAAAATCCGCACTCCTCTCTGTAAAAGTGTATTACAAGTATGAAGGAAACATGATAGTTGGAACATAGAAACTCTCATAATAACAGTAAATGAGAGTACCGTATAGAGAAA
This sequence comes from Phyllaplysia taylori, assembly GCA_032273245.1. NCBI lineage: Eukaryota > Metazoa > Mollusca > Gastropoda > Aplysiida > Aplysiidae > Phyllaplysia > Phyllaplysia taylori. The sequence goes on from JAUKPP010266832.1 coordinate 9,693, forward strand.
ATAACTTAGCTTTGGAAAAGAAAGCCCACCAAATTACAAAAGAGCCCAGAAAAATCCATGTTTATAAGGGGTTCTTGTGGTCTAGAGTAATGGTGGTGGCCTCCCATGCCAATGATCCTTGGGCAGTGCATGTATGTTATCCCCAGTTTCTTTCTTCTTCTTCTGTGCCGTTTCTATTCTTTCAACTGTCTGACTCTTCCTCTCACTTTCTTCCTAGTCTTCTCCAACTCCTTGCTATGTTTGTAGCCCATCTTCCTTCTCTTATCTTATATTCCTTTGTCTACTCCTTTTTCAACATCACCCCTGATCTTATGGAAGGTAAGATCCAAAACCGGGTCTCCCTGGACGAAGAATTTCGGAAGTCTCATGTGCACATTGATTGCGCATGTTAAAGATCCACTTCCAGAAAATACATTAAATATTTTTTTAGGGTATTCTATTTCATCCAGACAAAAACATAGAACAAGCATGAGAACAATTCAATGGGCATTATATTGGTATGTACCAAAGCTACTAAACATCATGTAGCCCATAGTAATAAAATAAGTGCAACATCATTGAAAAGACAAAATCTCTGAAAATGTAGTAACACATACTAATTGCCTTGCAATGACAGTCTTGATGCCCACATCTATCTTGTACAGGTCAGGGTCTATGGTGTACCAGTAATGAAGCTCTTCCCCTATCATGCAGAAGAACAGAGTTAAATCCCACATACAAGCAAGCATCTGTGTCTTTTTGCCAGCCCGAGTTGGCTCTCAAAGGCAGGGTCGAAGTAAGCTGCCTCTATGACAGTGTTGAAAAAGATGTAAAACTTTTAACCAAAACTTGATCAGATTGGTACATTTTGCAGCAGTGGGCCTACCATGGGACAAACTCAACCTTCAACAACCCAGCATTAAAAGGTCTTGGGCATACGCCTACATGTGTCTTCTGATTTAATTTAAGAAACAACAAATGTAAGTTTGTACTAATGGCATCAGACATAATGCAACATATGTGTACACACACAAACCCACTCATGGACACACAGACACGTGACAGAGGTAAACATTCCAAGTGCCCATAACAAATGACCAATTGAGCAAACACACTAAGGTGTCGGTCTCATGTTAAAAGCTGTTGTACAATAATTGAACGTAAAATTGTCTTCAGACAAATCAGTACGTGAGCCCGCCAGATTGGATGAAAATTGGATGAGTGGAGAATGGAATTTGCCCCGGCAGGGCCGAAGAAGCCTGTCTCTTAAATGACCGTACCAAACTTACAGTGTTGCAGGAGATGTAAAACTGGTAACCAAACCAAAAAGTTGACATGGTGACTTTCTGACGCAACATGAAAGGAGTAATCTCCACTTTTGAAAGAAAATTGTACATTAGGTTGGAGCATGTGACCACAGTGCATGCTTCCAGAAAACTGACAGTTATTGTATGCAATGAATCTGAAACGTTCTATCTGAACTTGAGGCCGGGGCACAACACATTCCTTCTTTGCGTACTCACACCAACACACTTACACATCTCATGACACAATCAACAATCTCCTGCACTCACCTCACCCCATACAACAAATACACACAATACATGTACACTATTTCACTTTCAGACAGAGATCATAAAAAAGGATACAAACATGATCAACATGATTAATAGGTGTCTATACACACCCAAACGCACTTATACACATGACCTTCTTCTTCTGCGTTCCGTGTGTCAGACTTCTAATTTGGATAGCTCTATGAAGCTGGCTGTTGTGGACAGTTGGTGGTGGGGGCCCCAGAGTTTCTCC
>JAUKPP010266843.1:0-11479 GCA_032273245.1 Phyllaplysia taylori
CACACACTGAGTGGATATAGTACTGTAAAACCTTTATTAGACGAACAAAACAAACACACACTGAGTGGATATAGTACTGTAAAACCTTTATTAGACGAACAAAACAAACACACACTGAGTGGATATAGTACATTAGCCTGAATGCACACCACATAAAGATCTGCTGTGCTGGAACATGATGGGCTTCCATTTATTATGGTAATATTGCTGATCAGATTAGTGTAAATGGCCGCGTCAATATGGATAGTTTCGCATAACGTTTTTTACTATCAAATATTCCTATTCTGATGTCTTTCCTCAGATATAAACGGTGACATGGAGTGGAGTATTGAGGAAGTCGATGCTGTCCTGCAAATAGAGGTTAGTGATAGTGAGGTGACCCGAGAAAGGGTTTGTAAAGCGCATAGAGCTTGCTTTCGAGCGGGGAAATGCACAATACAAATGCAATCTATTATTATTACTTTCTTTAATGAGAAGACAGGTTAATATTTGGTCGATGTTTTTGCCTGTCTTTACCTTTTTTCTATATATATATAGCATTGCGACAACATGTAGTGGGTTTTTTTATCTTCCCTAAGTTATTTGCTTTTGGTACAGGGTTGTTGGGAAAGTAAGATATATTGGTATATGATTTTTTTCTGTGTCCTATTATGATTTTTTCTTCTTTTTTTTCTGTAGCAAAGTGTTGGTTGGCGGATAGTCTAGCGTGGTCTTTTATTTATACCCACATGTTGCTTTTGTCTTAGTATATATTTCACACAGACACTGACATACATGCATCTTTAATCTGATCATGCATGGATGTGTACAATGTTGATAATACTGTAAAACCAAAGGAATGCAATAAAACAAACAAAACCCTTTTTCAAATTTGTACCATATTAGGATCTACCACTAATCAATTGCATCTTAATAAGAGAAAATTTTTGTAAATTTCCAGTTGGACAAGGTATATGATGCTAGGAACGCCCCCGAGGAAGATGACCCAATTGAGAGACAGGAAGAGATGAACCGCATGCGGGAGCACGTGTTCCAGGAGATGGACAAGGACCACAACCAGCGCATCTCCTTCCAGGAGTTCATCGACTACACTGGCGCTATGGGAGACAATGAGGAGTTTAAGAAAGATGAAGGATGGAAGGTGAGGGGGACTGTTAAATATTAAAATGAAATGAAATGAAACAAACTTTATGCTTATACAGTATTCTTCTACCTCTTTCTTTCTTTATTTTACTTTTGTCCCTTTTTTTTCTGAAATTGTCTGACAGTGTTACAAATGCTTTAAAACATTCACCCAGAAAAGGAGAGAAGGTGAGTGGAGCAGGAGATTTAGTAGCGACATGTGTGATCTGTTCCACCTTCTTACTGTCATTTGTGTTCTGCTGGTGGTTTAGTATGTGCAGGGACATTGTTTGCTGAGCAACAGTGCATTCGCCTACACTTGAGGAGGTCCTGGGTTCAAATCTGGGGAGATTCACCGGGATTTTTTTGGAGTTTTCATGGCTCCCACCCCGTATTGGAGATGGACGTAAAATTCGGAGGTTCTACCTTGTAAATGACCTTACAGTGTTGCATGGGCTTTAAACCAAAACCAAACCAAATAAGTATGTGCTCCGCTCTTTCTACTTCTTTCAATGTGTTGCTATTATCCTGATCTACTGCTTACTGGAACTGAAATGAGATCTTTTAGTGTTGGTAATATCATAGAACCTGGACAAAACAACCAATTTTGTTTGCTTTGGTTTGGTTTTTGGTTTGATAACACTGTAAGGTCATTTGTGAGGCCTGACGTCCAAATTTTACGTCCTCTCTGATAGGACAGGGATCGGACCGATGAAAACTATACAAGAATCCCGATGAACCTCCTGGGATTCGAACCTAGGACCTCCTCATCTGTGGGCAGGCGCACTACTGCTTGGCCATCAAAGCCTCCACCATTATTATGTGGTGTGCCCCCCCCCCCCCCTATTTTGGTAGTTGTTACCCTTTTCCTAGTCTACTTGAAGAGGCTAAAACAGCCGAAGCCGGTGCCTCTATAAATAACTCAATCCTTACTGCTACCTAGTCTACTTCCCAGCACTGAAAAAAATTGCTGCAATATTGATAGTGCCGTGAAAACATCTGAAGAAAGCCCCTAATATTATCGTGATGACTTCTGCCGTGCCAGTACCCTGATCTTGCCTGTTCTGAGTAAAAATTGTGCGGGTTTTTTTTTTTCGCAGACAGTGGATGAGGAGCAAGTGTTCAACGACGATGATTATCTACAGTATGTGCAGCAACATCACGCTCAGCCTGGAATTGTCAATGTGAGTAACCTACCGGCCTGTCTGTTGTATTGATTGAGCTGTTCACCTCCCATGTAGGAAATTTAAGTTTGTGGCCCACGTGGGGCAATTTGATGGAATTAGTGTCGTTGATGTGACAGCCTGTGTGAAACCATTTTCCTTTAACAAGTTCAGCAATTAATCATTGTGGAGGTTCACTTGGTCGAGTCGTTAACGAGCTTTAGCTCACTAGAAATGTTTAGCAACTCTGGATGTAGCTACCGTTTAAATGGATGGCAACTGCGGTGTGTCCTTGAGCAAGACACGCCAAACCTAGCTCACTCGGGCGCTGCTCAGTGACGACCAGTAACAAGGTGAGAATAGATGGAGTGAACGAATGCCATTGAAATTATCTCGTCATTTAATGTATGTACCATGTATATTCAATGTTAGTATTGTTAGAGAACTCGTGATTTGATGTATGTAATGTACATGTATGCACGATGTTGTAACCCAAATTTCCCCACGGGGATAAATAAAGTTGTTGTTTATTTTTAGATATTTATTTATTTAATTCCCCATGAACATCCAAATAATTGGATAATGTCAATTATCCAGTTTTCCAGATTCTAATTTGGATAATCGTACAGATATAATAAGTCGTTTTCTCCGTATCCCTGCAGCCTCCACCAGATCTGCAGTTCCAACCAGAGCATCAACTTCAGCAGCAACAGTTCCAACAACAACAGCAACAATTTCAACAACAGCAGCAACAATTTCAACAACAGCAGTTCCAACAACAGCAACAGCAATTCCAACAACAGCAACAGCAGCTTAATCAGCAACAATTTCAACAGCATCCAGGACAACAGCAACAATTTCAACAACCCCCAGGTCAGCAACAGCAATTTCAACACCCATCAGGATCTCCGCAACAACAGCAACAATTCCAACAGCCACCCCAACAACAACAACAGCAGCAGCAACAACAATTTCAGCAGGCGCCAGGCCAACAAAACACAGCCCAGCCCCCGCAGCCGCCCGCCGCGCCTCAGCAGGTGAACAACCAGAATCTGCCCAACGCAAACCAGGCACAGCAGCAAGTGAATATGAACCAACAGCCGGCAGCCGATCAACAACAACTTCAGCAACAGTTGAAAGAATTGCAAGAAAAATTGAATCAACAGCAGCAGAAGCCTTAGATATTGTAAGCCTTGACATTGCAGTCTTTTCATTTTTTCAAAGCATTCCTATACACTTAAGAATGAGATTGAAACTTTGTTTAGTGTGGAGCAATGAAGCATTTTCAGAATTATAAGTTTGTTTTGGGGTTGGTGTTTTTTTTAGACAGGAGGGAAGGGGATGTTGATCTACAAAGATGGCACAAACTTGCATACTAAGCGTCAAAAGAAATCGTACACTTTTAGATCGATCACAAAGTGGCGATTTTTTTTAAAAACAAACCTCTTGTGTTTGGTATCAAATTGAAGAAAATTTTTTTTAGGAATCTGGAAACAGCAACATTCAATTGGAACTCGCGGCTTTTGGTAAGATCCAACTGTCATGACAAATGGAGTGAAAAATCAATTGAGCAAATGATGCCATGAATTTCCAACATACTGAGAGCACAACTCAAATGTAGAATGAGTGAGTTGGAAACAAATTATAGCGCTGGAAGAATCAAGCAAGGTTCAGAAAAACCAAACAGAAAGATATGATGAAATATCCCTTTTTATGCACTCATGCGTTAGAAGTCGATTCAAGGAGCACCACCTTGAGGTTGGGTACAACTGGCGTAGCAGACCTAAGAATTTAACGGAAATCGCATAAAAATTTGTACTATTGATTTTACCCTCTTTTTCTTTATGGTGGTTGGATGTTATCAAAAGTCGTGAGTTCCACTTGAATGCAGTGTTTTATTATGTTTCTTAATGACACCTACTTTATTGAAATTTGTTCTTTTCAACTTTTTGAGGCGTCCTAAAAAAAACAATTGTCTATTTAATCTGATTGCTTTTTTTTTGTTGGTTTTATTTTTTCATTTTTATTAACACTAAATAATAATATTATATCAACGTGTTTTTACCTCATCTTTCTTGTCCACTCCATGAATTCACTGCAGATGGTTGACATGCAGTCTGGTATGGTCTGCTCCTTTTACTTCTTTCTATGTCTTACTATTGTCCTAATCTATCTCCTCGCACTAAAATGACTTTACAGTGTCAAGAGTGCTGTAAAACACAACAAAGCGAAAATAATTAATTGCCTTTTTTTTTTTTCAGGTGGATGATCCGAAGACCAACGTTACAGGACTGACGAAAAAAGACTTGACTTTTGTGACCTTTTGATCCATGACCTCCTGATATCAACAACAACAATCTCGACAAGATCAAAGATCTTTCAAAGATCAAAACAATGGGTGTACGACAAGAGAGCTGCATTGTGCAGATGCTACCCAATGTGACCAGAAGTATTTGCTCTACGTGGCTTCCTCCCCAAAGGATTTCTGTGTTCTTTTCATACTGTATGCTGTTCATGCTTTTAGGTTTGATTATTGTGTTTTTCTGTTGTGAACAATACAACTCAGTTGCAATGCTCAGAAGAACTTATTGGCACTGCCTGTCATGCGGAAAACCCGAGTTCAATCCCGGTCGCCGACAATGTACGTTTTTCACTGTTGGGATTTTGTCCCTTTCGGCCCAGGTTGGCCCTGACAGGCAGGGTCGAAGTAGCCCGTCTCCTAAATGACCTTACAGTGTTGCAGGGGACGTAAAACTGGTGACCAAACCAAACAGTAGGACATAATTCAATGAGTAAACACTCTCTGCTGGAGCTGACTCGCTATGTTTGCCCTAAACACACTTCCCACCTGAACTTCCTACCACATGCTCTGACTACACAAGTGTATACACAGCAACCAGTAGGCCTGCCATCCTTCCCGATATTCTCGGAGAAGTCTCGAAGTTGAACGATCGCTCCTTACTTCTTAAGATGGGTTGAATTTTCCTTATGTGTGCTGAGCAGGGGGAAAATCGAATTGACATGGTCACATATGAAAATGATGTATTTTTCGATTCTACAAGTAAATGTCAGTGCAAGATATTGATACTTCTATTTGAAAGCTTGACGTAAACTCTGATACTTAAATAAGAAAAGCAGTTCTTGCGTTTTTGTGCACTCCTTACGAGGTGAAATTGAGATGCTATTGGTGTATTTTCCACTTGTATTACTAATATCAATGATTTTGGCCCTTGAATGCAAAAGAGCGACATTTCCGACCCTTTGCCCATACTTTATTTTCTATTCTGAAAAGTTAGCCTATCCTGAAGTAGATATGCATCAGTGTTGTTCATGTATGGGATTGGAGGTCAGAATGTTAATTAAATGGATATGACAAGACTTTGTTCTCCTTGCGATCATATTGCTTTCTTTTTCTTCTTCCACACAACCCCACCTTTTTTCCATCATGTTTTTAATTTAGTGGGACTTCTGGTTTTTAAAAAAAAATTTTGTTTTAGAGGATTGGGTTTTTTATACTGTGCAACAAAAGTTGCCGTCTGTAAGTAAATTCTGTGGAGGTTGTCTTGGGTCCGCAACTATTAGGGTATAATTGTTTCCTTGCTGCAGGGTGGAATTTTCTCTTTTATTACATCACAAAAAAAGACTCTCGTGTGCTTTGTGGCTGCATATTTGGTGGTTGTTTTCGTTTTTTCTCTAAAAAAGCATGATGGTTTAAGTCTTGGGATAATTTCAAATAGTTTGTCCCAAAGAATCAAGAGATTATTTGCTTCCAATGTTGTAAAAATTTTTTTTATCTGAATTTCTTGATCCACTGCCATCTTGACATCCTTCCTCAACATTGACAATCTCGCAACAGATTTTTTGTTAAAGATCAAACGAATGGGTTAGGAGGTAGTAGGAGTTGGGTTTTTTTAACCGAGGCTTTTTTGTCTGTTTTAGCCTCAGGCAAGTAGGTGGAACAGCATTGAGAGAATATGCATAGGTAAAACACATAGGCTACTATTTATACGGTGGTATATGTGCGACCACTATGTGTTTGAGTGATAGGCCTACCTCATTTGCTCCTTTCATGGGGCTGCTTTAAGCATTAAGAAGCATAAATTATTGAGTGTACTTTTTATATATATTTTTTTTCTTCAGTTTCTTAATGAGGAGGAAGAGATGTATGCAGTGGGTTGTAAATTTGGTAATTTTCATGGAAATGTTTGAATATGGAAGTCACCTTTTCTCTCTATCTTGCTCGTTCATTCCATCTCTCCATCTCACCCACTCCCTCCATGTCACTTGCTCACTCTATGTTCCGCTCCTTCTCTTCTTCGTTTGTGTTTACGCCAGTTGTTGTCTGCTGTTCAGTCCATGATCAGGTCAGATTTTTTTTTCAAGGACAGCAGATGTCTTATTAGATATTTATCACATTTGAAAATCAAAAGGGAAGATCTAATGGTACAGCCTACATATTTCGTACCCAGCTCACGTTTCTGATATTATGATTCATCCAGCTGTCACTGTCTTATATAGTGTTTTGTTTCTTCTGGATCAGCCTATCACCTTTTTATTATTTTTTTTCTAATATATTTTCCATCTGTTGGTTCGGTATAGGGAATTTTGTTTGTTTTATGTTGAATATACATCTTTAAATGCTTTATTTTTTATATTTTTATTTTCCTTCTGTTCATTTGGTTTAGGGAATTGTTTTGTTTGTTGTATTTTAGATGTACATCTTATTGATGCTTTATTTTTTTCCTTTTCTTTTGTTGATTTGGCATGAGGAATTGTTTTAGACATTTTACAATTGTGTTGCAATTTTTATCTTTCCAATAGTGTCTGTGTAGTACAACATCTCTGAGGACTGACACAGTGCTCTCTATTGCCCTGGTGATTGGTACTTACTCTCCTATATATCTGCATTACTCTATTTTGTACTTGTGAAGTTTAGCACAACAGAAGGATATTGTGGCTGTGGTGTGTAGTTGTCTGGCCTATGGTGGATTGTTCAGCTTCAGTTTTACTGTAAGAGCATAAAGCCTGGTTTTGATAGAGGAATAGGGCTATAGGATGCAATCCATTATTATTATTATCTTAAGAGGTCAGATGGACTTGAATAGCTGTTTGTGGGTGTCATTTGAGTGTATTGCTCGTGTAACAAAGCTAAAAGACCAAAAGGACTGGATGTACCTGCTGTAAAGCATTTAGGCAGTTGGAAATGCAGTAGACTTTGCTTGTGTTGAGCTCACTTGAGTTGAGTTTTTATTTAGTTCATTGTTTTCTCTGCCTAACTTCTTCTAATATGAACTTGTAGTGGGTCGATCTTATTTTGAATTCCCTGAGACAGAAATTAGAAATTACTTACTTGTATAGAGGTGTCAGTTTCTTTTGCTGTTTTAGCCATCTCCCCTGAAACTTCATCTCGTAATGGTTAGGTTCTTGGCCTATCACCAGAGTACAGGAGTTCGATCCAAATGTTCGACAAGCATCTCTATCTCTCTGCTAGGATGTGGTGTCCCTCTCAGTATAGGTTTGCCCTGAGTGACAGGTAGGGTTGAAGTCGCCCACCTCTAGGGGGTGCAACAACAAAAGGTTAACAGTCATCAGCTCATCCATAGTCAACTGCAGACCTGTAAAAGGTCAGACAGTTGTGGGTTTTTTCCGACAATTTTACCGCAATCGGAAGTCCTGACAGCCCCCAACATTTGACGTTCAACTTTTGATCCGAAGGGCCCGGCAAATTTTCCGACAATTTTGTAGGCGGCCACGTACAGGTCTGCAACTGTATAGCTATAGGTCACAGCTTTATGTAACTAAGCGTGATACCGGTAGATTAGGCTACATTGTATCCCCTCCTAACGATGAACTATAATCTTACCATATGATTGGGCAGAATTGTCTCTGACATTTTAAATCATCTCAGAGCTTGCCACTATATGTGATTACCTTTTTTCCCTCTAGTCAAACATGATGCCATTATCAGTGGCAGCGTATAAATGCATCGTGTGTGCTTCTCAATACCGTATGACAAAGGCAATTTGCCAAGTAATTGGTAGAGAAAAATACAGTACCTATATGAATGGTTGTCTCTCGGTGTAGTTCTCTTAAACTGCATACTCTGTAGTTTTGGAGTCTATTTTCACTTGGCATGCATTTTATAGAGTATAGATCAGATTTCTTTATAGCTCAAATTGCAGTATAGAACAGATGTCTTATGGTGACTCAGATCACAGCTTAGAACAGATATCTTGACCTAAATCACTTGAACACTCTTGGAGCATTTGTCTTTGTGCTAAAATGCCTCAACACAGCCTGATTCCAAAACTTGATTTAATGTCGTATTATCTTTGTAATTCTCTGTATGTGTATGTCCTGAATTTGAAAAAAGTATTCTTTCTTTCCCCCCATATTACCTTTGTTTAAAGTAATTTTTCATCTCCCAAATAAACATTGTAATCAAAGGCACTGACTATGAAATTTTCACAGAATTAACAATGTTTTACGTTTGATTGGAGGTTTTTGGAATTTGATGTTTGCTCCCTCTAAAATTTTGTGAAATAGGTCTCAAGTGTTTGCACAATTGCATTGATGACACGTTCCGTAAAGCTTTGTCCACATGGAAACCTGTTGTACTCTTTTCCTCTAGTAAGTGTTTTCCACCAAATACCAGTCTCCATTAACTGTATTATTTGACTTAATCTTGCCACTGAGTGTTGGTATTTTAAAGCATGAAGTTGATTTGGTTTTGTGATGGTTCGGATAGGAAAGGATAGTCTATTCTTTTTATACTCAGAAAATGTTTCACAAATTAACAGTTATTTGTTGTATATGAACTTTGCCTTCAGTCATTTTTTTCGTCGGCTTTTTTTGCTGTTTTAGCCAACAAGCAGATAATGTTTAATGATTTGGTTTTAAAATATGGTGTGCCATGAGAGTGGAAGCCAAACCAATTACATTTCTCTTTAACTATCCATGTATCTGTTATTGCAAGGTATCTCTATAATCTTCATAGCCGTAATGGTACAGGGTATACTGAGGCTATTTTTGCTTATTGTGTCTGACAATTTTCAATTCTTGCTGTGAAGCTGTTTTGGCTAATGAAATCATTACCCCAGCTTACCACATAAATGACTGAAGTCTTTTCTCCTGCTGGGATCTGCTACTTTTAACAAATCAAAGCTGATATTTCCGTCTTCTGGCCTGCCTATTCCATGGTCAAGCGATATAATAATCAGGAGAAAACTAATTTGGTGCCGTGCTTGGCAGCAGAATGGGGTGTGTGCATGGGAACTCATCATAATTTTTTACATTCCAAAACGCTTGGCATTCACAGCTCTACCCAAGTGAACGTATTGTGTAGAAATCTGAAATGGCTCGTCTCTTTCATGAGACCAGGAGAAATTTAATGATCTAATTTGTGTATTTATCAATTATACGTAATTCATATTTTCAAATTTTTAGTTATGGATTGTTTCTGCATGCTTCAGCTGTGTGGTTGAGCTTGCAGCGGCAGCCAACATTATACTTTTTATGATTGATTTCATTTCTATTCTATTATCTCGACATTTTAACAAAATTCTCACAAGTTACAGCATGATTGTTGAAGTAGCTAAATTTCCTTACTTGAATTCTTTTATCATGGTACAGATAAAATGTTTTTTTCATGAAACGGACTGGCCATTTCTTTATTTTCTTCTTTCCTTTTTTTATCTTATTTTTTCATCCAGGCACACTTCAAGTGGAAAGTAGCGCTCAGTGTGGTAGTAGAACTGTACAAGAATGTTATGTAATGATGTTTTCAATGTTTTTGCATGTTGATTAGTTCCCTGAAATGGGTTGATAGTTGGTTGCCCTCTTTTTGTGTGTGTGTTATTTGTTGAAAAATTCTCATTCGCTTTAAGGTTCTGTTCCCACTGGGAGTCAAAAATAGAAACAAACAAAAATATTTTAGCATCAGACTTATGTCTGATGTTTTTATTTAATAAGTGGAGAAGATTTGTGATTTCTGGTGATGTCTCTTGCTGTTGCGATATTTTGAATCAAAATAAAGTATCAATTTTATGATCTGTCAGTGAGTTTTGTCCGTTTTCTTTTTGTATTGTTTAGATTTTTAAAAATTATGGTTCTCATATCGTTGTGGTGCCTAAGTCCAGCTTGGGCTCTTATGGAATAATCCCATTACATGATTCCCCACATCATAGTTTGGTGCTAAATTCCTTTAAAAGTGCTGGGCCATTTTCCTAAGATTTAATATTTCCATTGTGGACACTTGTAACATAGACTGAGGCCAAGTCAATTTACTTCAATTATCCCAGAAGTGCAGAAAATGAATGGGGCCATATTGGGAGCACCATGACGATATATATATGTGGTTGGTAAATAATTTTGATGTAGTATTTTAGCAGCTTTGCATTAATTGACAATGCATCTGTTGTGTAAAGGTTTAGCTATCACTATCACGCAGGAGACCTGAGTTTGATCCCCAAGTGGGAATGACCATCTTCGTCTCTCTGCTGTAATCTGTCCCTCTCAGCCCGGGTTGGCCCTGACACACGCAGGGCGGAAGTAACTCATCTCTTAAATGATCTTATAGTGTTGCAAGGGGACGTAAAACTAGTACCCAAATCAAGCTGTCCATGTTGGACTTCCGGTGTGACCTGGCCGGTCGTGTGTATGGCAGAGCAGTTTTTTGCACACGGTATTCGCCAAGCTTGCTGAATGGATTTAATTGAATTTGGTATGTAATTATTTAGCTTGATGTCAACTTTCCAGTGGAAGATACAGCTAATTAAAACTTAGTTGATTAATTTTTTAGCAATTTTGTGTCCTGTTCAATCCGTCCAAAGTTTTGTGAACTACAAACATAAGGCGTCTAAAAGCCAAAAATCAACAAATGAAAAGGGGCTTAATGTTAATGAAGTTGATGCTATTTAATTATCGTATTTAGATGAAACATGATGAGATGAGGAGTGAAGTGATCTTTCAGCAACAATATCAGGCTGCATTGACTCCAACTGTGTCAGTTTTGTTCGGCAAGAAATTCCTGAGGCTGTGGTCTGTGGTTTTTGCGGCCGCAAATTTCGACTGTTCCGCAAATTCTGAGCCTCACGCAAATTTCCGCAAATTCTGAGTCTCACGCAAATTTTCACAATTTGAAAAAAAAAGTTATTATTTTCTTTTGAATTGGTTCATACAGACAAATCCAAGGA